>BPLR01019162.1:0-69844 GCA_021605095.1 Caerostris extrusa | reverse complement strand
AGTTTCTTTTCACGACCTTATTATTAATTTTTCACGAGCTTTTATACATATTTATTTACTGAGTAGTTCAATAATTATTAAATAATTTGTAAATTAACTCAGAAGAAAGAATTAATATAAAAATATTCTAAAAGATCGTTTGGTGAAAGCAGCGACAATTTTTATTAAAAAAAGTAGTAAGATTTTCCAAAAAAAAAAAAAAAAAAATCGTTTGGAATATTAAGTTTATTTTTTTTATGATTGTTGTTATGCGTTTTGTTTTTACATTAAATTTTAAATTATGGATAACCTGTATGTCATATTACATTCCAATATGCCAGGTTTATATCCGATTAAATTTTTTAAATTTCTTTCAAGAACTTCTTTTAATTTTTTTCGCGATCTTTTTATACATAATATTTAATTACAAAATAATTGAGTAATTATTAAATAATTTAGTAACAAAATTAATTTATAACAAAAAATTAATGTAAAACTGTTCTAAAAGATCGTCTGGTGAAAGCAACGGTTATTTATTTCAAAGAGAAAATGAGATTTTTCAAGAAAAGAAAATCGTTTGGACTATAGTTTTTATTTTTTTATTTTTTCAGATTGCTGTTATGCGTTTTGTTCTTACATTAAATTCCTAATTTTACGGGTAATCTGTATACTGGATTGCAGTCCGATATACAGGTTTGTATGCGATTACATTTTTTTTTAAATTTATTTTCTTGTATGAAATTTTCAGATATTTTCTTTTTCTTTTCTCCTTCTAATGTTAAACAACTTCAACAATGAAAAAAAAATATTAAATCGCTATATAATATAAAAGAATGTTTAGTTGTACATGCATAATTACTAAGTAGAAAGATCCTTAAGATTGAGATAGTAATATATCAGAACGAATTTCTGTAACACAAATTTAAATTTCTGCAAAACAAGCAGATAATTTGTATTCAGAAACATGGGTGAGAGTCAAACCTAATTAACTTTTTAATGACTTTTTTTCAGACTTATTATGGCAAAATAAAAATTCCTTTTAGTTACGAAACTTCAAAAAAAATTATAAAGTTGATTCAGAATGTTGTGTAGAAAGCTTTTCGGTCTAAATTCTTATTAGTGTCAAATGTTTCATTTTTTTTTTTTTTTTTTTGACTTAAATCTAAAATTATCTTTTAAATAAAATCATCTTCAATAAGATCTTTTTTATTTTTTGTTAGCAATATGAATTATAGTCTCATATACACAGTCCAGTCACATAAATGTGACCACCTGTCAAAAGTCAAATTATACACTCTTGTATATTCTGGTTTTAAGTGGAATGTGGTATTTAAGTGGTATTAAGTGGAATTCTTTATATGCACTCCACTGCAATGTGCTGCCACCTGCCTTTTGTGATTGGTTATTTCACGTTCACGTCAAAGTAGGTGGTGGTCACATTAATGTGACTGAACTGTGTATATAATTCATATTTGCACGTTATATATTATATATATGAGACAGTAAAAGCGTTATTATAAATTACATATATCCTACAAAATTTAAGCACATAGAAATATCAAAGATTTCGATAAAGCAATTTAAAAATTACATAAAGTAAAAAAAAAAATAATTAAAATTAAAAAATTAATTAAATTTTAAAAACTAATGAAACTCAACTTTAAAAACTTTAAATAAAATTTTAAATTTCCATTTTTGATAACAAGATAAGTTTTATTTTATGTGAGAATTTTTAATAATAATTAAAATAATTTATCAAAACAATTACCCTGATTATAATCTTTCAATAAATAGGAGAGAAAATGCATTAATATTCGCAATAATAATAATTTTGCAATAAAAATAATAATTATTATTATGCAGAGGCACTGGCGAATAAAAATGAGAGATCGGCAGAGGCGTCCAACGATGTCCCCGAAAACGGAAATCTATTTGGCCATCTATTCTGATGTTGGATATCGGTATTTCGATGTTGGACTTCGATGTTGAAGTTGGAAATCGCTTTTCACCCTCTCTCTGTTAGGATAAACCCAGCGACACCAAAGCGATTATACCTTTGGAAATTGTTATTTCGATGTCCAACATCGAAATTACTTTAACATCTGTGTAACAGAACATCGATATTTTAAATCGGAATTTCTTTAACGCTAGAATAATGAAATTGGTTATTGTACTGTATGTAGACTTAAATCGATATTTCGATGTATATCGATTTATAGCCCAGACTCAAAGCTTTTAAGAAAACTGTTAAATACAGTTTGGTCACCAATTGTGTGGACAACTGGCAAGTGGCCCAGCTAATGGATTCAAACACAGTGGTACATTAGGAGAAAAACATAATTTCAGAGGGGTTTTACATTTTTAGAATAATTTTTTTAAAATATTTTTAATTTTAAATTATATAATGCCAAAAGAAAGATTAGTTTGAAAACAAACCATTATCTTGTGCCTGACTAGCATCTCTAACAAGTAATCTATTCGTTCTTTAATAAGTAACTACAATACACCTTTGCAGATTTGAATTTTCATTCTTTTTGCTAACCTATAATGATGATTAGTGGACCTTGAGGCGAAGAAAATAGGCGGTTCTTAGATTTTAATAATTTTGATTATTGTGAAATATGCATGTGTATCAAATTCTGCTGAAATTTCAGTTCGAATTTCATATTGGGGAGGAATACCGATTGTAGCAAAACTCGATTTGGCGACATTTTTTATTCTTGGCGAGGAAATTTTGATCTCCAAATTTAGTTCTTCATGAACTGTACTAATGCAAATTTTTAAAATTAGGATACATTTAATCACCAAAAATTAATTGTGTTTTTCAAGAAGAGCTGAAACTTATATTAATATAAAATTGTATCTGAGATAAAATAGACCTCAAAAAGTTACCCATCATTTAACTTTACTATTCATCAGAGATTTGATATTAGCATTGTTTATTAAAACAAATGATTTAAAACAAACCAGTGTTTTGTTGTTGTTTCTTATCCCTTTTGGAAGACATCGAACCCGTATGGACTCATGGTAGGAGAGAAAAGGGGCAGCTTCTGTTGTGATGGAGCACGCATAGGTAGAAATCTGACATGGCCTCGTGACGCTCTACACTCATATGAGATCGGAATCTACTGTTTAAAGGGATTCCAAACCACTACAAACATCCATTCCACCGCCGGGACTCGAACCCGAAACCTGTGGCACCGATCTGTAGACACTCGGCTATTCAGGCCCAAATCAGTGTAGTTGGGGTTCAATCATAGCTGGCGGCAGAGTTCATATACTTGCATAATGTATACATCGATGCAAGTATATAATTTATACATCTATGTGTAGATGTAATATACACATAAAAATAGTTTAAGCGAAATATCTTGTAGGAAAAAATTTTAAGAATTAGATAAAAAAAAATTTCACCATCAAAATCTAATCTCTAACATTACCTATTATTATTATTATTATAGGGTCACAATGGGTGTTTGGATTGGCAGTTTAAATATACCTAAACAATGATGAACAAAAAGCTTGCATATCTATACCATGGATGGGTATGATAAATCTGAATGCCGGAATGTCCTTCTATTAGATTCGAGGGAAAAAGTCAAAAGGTGCTTTTTATGATTCTGATGATTATATTCCTACTATTTGATAAAGAAATTATTATTAAGTTCTCAATATTTTAAGAAAATTTCATAGCATTTACTACTTTTATTCGCAAGTTCTTGTAATTTTATTAATAATCTGAATATACGGTATCTTCAATTCAGATAATCAATAAAATTCAATTAACGGTTCAATTAATTAATAATTAATTTTTACAGTTCAATTAATGAATTATTGCTGCTTCATTTAAAAGTAATTGTAAGAAATTTCCGTCAATTTAACGTAATTCTTGTATGGATCAATGATTTGAAGACGTTAAACTGTAATTCATTTGACAAGTGTTATATTTGAATTGCCAAAGCAAATGAATGCATTAATTTACTTAACCTGGAAATATTTCTTTATTATAAATCTATACTGATGATGACTTTAATACAGATTTTTTTATTCTTAAATTGGTGTGTTGTTAAATAAAATTAAATGAATTACAAAAAATATTAATAAAAGCATAACTGTTGATGGAATAATTTTATACATTTGTTATTAGTTTTCTGCAGATTCATTACAAAATCATTAAAAAGATGTTTAGTCTTGACGTTGAACCAAACTTTTTATTCTGATTCTAATAAAAAAACGACCTGATGGCCAATTGGCTAGCGCTCTGGCCCTTGGTACCACAGGCTTCAGGTTCGAATCCTGGTGATGACATGGATTGTTAGTGATTCGGAATCTACGTTAAAATGTCTAATTAGCCTAAAGTGCATACAAAGTCCAATGTCCCAGTCTAATTAGCCCAAAGTGTGTACAAAATGACCGTAGAGTGACAAACTAAACCATTAATAAAAAAAAATTCATGAATTGATGTTATGATTCTCCAACAAACTGTTATAACCTTAATTATCATCATTTGTTATTGAATATAACTTCAGCTAGTTAGTAATTTACTAGTATTTTTGTTTGTTTTATTTTAAATTAAAATCACCATTGAAAACACATATTATGTTCGAAGAAAGTTTTTTTTTTTTTTTTTAATTTTAGGAAATGGCTATAATCTATAGTACATATACAAATGTTTTTGTGAATTAAAACAATAATTGCGGTTATTTTAATTCTTTTGTTTTTTATTTATTGTTTAGATTACATTTTAAATTAACTTTGCATTGAAGAGCTTATTTTTATTTTTATTTATTTATTTATTTTTTGAAAGTCACCAATAATTGTTTATATAATGCAAACAATATATATATATATATATATTGATTCGACTAATTAAATTTATATCGCTGAAAAAATTCATATATATTTTTTTTTTTTTAAGACAATGATTTTTTTTTTTTTTTTTTATGAAAAACCGATTTAATCAGTTTGGAACAAAAAGAAATATATCTTAAAAAATTAATAGTTTAAAAAACAAAAACAAGCTTTTAGAGTTAATCAAACTAAAAAGTAAAAAATAATTGTTAACACAAGAATAAAATGACTGACGAGAAAATGAATGTCACTGTTCTAAAAGCGTGGGGTGATCGATATCAATCGTTATAATTTTTCACTAGTTTCATTCCGAAATGCAGAGTTAGTTTAAAAACGTCATACAAACATTTTAGAACAGTGATATTCATTTTCTCGTCAGTCATTTTATTCTTGTGTTAACAATTATTTTTTACTTTTTTTTAGTTTGATTCTTGCGTGTTTAAACAATTATTTTTTACTTTTTAGTTTGATTAACTCTAAAAACATGTTTTGTAGTGTTTTTAAACTATAATATTTAAATGAGGTCCCGGTACGGAGGACTGGTTCTTACAATAATTTAATTGTGAGTAAAACAAAGGTTAAATGCGAATAGGTCGAGCTAGTCAGGATTCGAACAGGGGAATCTCCTAATCCGTAGTCAGGAGCGTTATCCGTTGTGCCGTTGTCCCACATAGGTTTGAATGTCTGAAAGATATCTATAAATGTTCCTTTGCAGCTTAAATAGTGTGTATGAAGAGAAACAGATTTCCAGGGGAAAAAATGATGCGCCGATCAAGAGGACTTTTCAAAGGCTGTGTGTTTTAATCACTAATCCTGGCCATCCTAATCGTGATGAGATAATAAACTTATCAAAATAGTTTATTGTCGTCGGTTCTTGATAAGTCTACAACGTTTAAAAGTAACGTTTAAGTAACGTTTTTGCTCGCTTAAAGTAGGGCAAAATTGAGCCCAAAGAGTCAGTTACAAACATACAAACATACATACAGGTGAAACTAATAAAAGCGTATTAAAAAGTCATAATAAATGGCACATAGATTAATGTTTTTGTGTATAAAAACAATAATAGCGAATTTTTGTATTTTTATTGACTATCTGGACTAAACTTAAAATTATACAATAGCTATCAAACAGTGAGTTATGTTTTTAAAAGTCAGAGAGATTTTCAATAAAGTTCCAATTTGGAACTACAGATTAGTATTCCAGTAGCAAAATGAAAAGTAGCCTAAAATTCCGATAATAAGTAGTACCCATATGAATGTTATTATGTATTAAAAACAATAATGCCGATATGTCTGATTTTTTAATTTTTATTGATTAATTAGACTGAATTTTAAATTAATCTTGAAAAGTAAATTTTTTTTTTCATGGAAGTCAAATATCTTTTTTATTAAAAATAACAAGCGAACTTAGTTTCGTGGAACAACATCAAAACAGAATTTGAATTGCTCAATGGTAATATAAAGAGTAGCCTAAAATGGCAATAAGGCATAGTACACATAGCATTGTTTTTGTGTATAAAAAACAATAATTGCGATGATTTTTATTTATTGTTTAGACTAAATTTCTAATTAACCTGGAAACGATGAGTTTATTGTTTTTTTTTTTTTCTGAAAGTCAATGATCTTTTAATGAAAGGCAAGCGAACCCAGTTTGGAATGATATCAAAAAAAAAAAAAAAAATTCGAATTGCTCCAACAGCAAAAAATAAGAGTAGCCTAAAATGGCAATAACACATGCGAGTACACATATAAATGTTTTTATGTATTAAAAACTATAATTGCAATTATTTTTATTTTTATTTATTGTTTAGACTAAATTTTAAATTAACCTTGAACCTAGGAGTTTATTTTTAATTTTTTTGAAAGTCAACGATCTTTTTTAAAAAAAAACTAGCGAACCCAGTTTGGTGGGACAACATCAAAACAGAATTTGCAGTGTTCTGACGGCAAAAAAAAAAATATATCCTAAAAAAGAGAGATATTAAATAATTCATATATTAATGTTTTTTTATTACGTGGACTAAACTTAAAATTATAAAATAATTATGAAAAAGTCAGTTATGTTTTTAAAAGTCAGAGAGATTTTCAGTAAACAACAAGTAAATCCAATTTGGAACAACAAAATAATATTCCAGTAGTAAAGAGTAGCGTAAAGTGTCGATATTACGTAGTATCCATATGAATGTTTTTATGTATTAAAAACAATAATGCATATATTTTTGTGTTTAATTTTAATTAATTGTTTAGACTAAATTTTAAATTATCCTTTAAAAAGTAAGTTTTTTTCTTTCCATGAAAGTCAAAAATCTTTTATTAAAAAACTTATTTTGAACACAAACAACATCAAAATAGAATTCGAACTGCTTCAAGGGCAAAAGAAGAGTAGCCTAAAATAGTGATAATACATAGCACATATATAAACTTTTTTTTGTATTAAAAACAATAATTGCCACCATTTTTAGTTATTTTTTAAACTAAATTTTATTTTTGAAAGTCACTTTCTTTTTTAAATTTATTTAAGCGAACCCAGTTTGGAACAGCACCAAAGAATTCTAGTTGCCTCAAAGGCAATAGGAAAAGTAGCCTAAAAGGACAATAATGCATATTACACATACGTATAAATGTTTTTGGGATTAAAATCAATAATTTCGATTATTTATATATTTATTTATTTATTTATTTTTTTATTTATTTTTTTATTTTTTATTTATTTTTTTTTATAAAAGTCAACGATCTTTTTCATGGCAAGCGAACACAATTTGGGGGAACAACATCAAAACAGAATTCGAATTGCTCCGACGGTAAAAGAAAGCCTAAAATTCCTGCATTGCATAGTACACAAAAACAATAATTGCAATTATTTTCATTTAGTATTTTATTTATTGCTTAGATTAAATCTTAAATTAACCTTGAAATGATGAGTTTTTTTTTATTTTTTGTGAACGCCCACAATCTTTTTAATAAAAACAAGCGAACCCAATTTGAGATAACATCAAAATAAGATTCGAATTTCTCCAGTGGCAAAAGAAGAGCAGCCTAAAATGGCGATAATACATAGTATATATAAAAAATGTATATAAATGTTTATAATGTATATAAATGTTTTTCTGTATCACATTATAATTATTGCAATTATTTTTATATATTGTTTAGCCTAAATTCTAAATTAATCTTGAAGCGATGAGTTTAGTGAACTTAGTTTGGAACATCAAAACTAAATTCATATTGTTCTGACGGCAAAAGGAAGAGTAGCCTAAAATGGCGATAATGTATAATACACATATAAATGTTTTGGAGTATTAAAAAACAATAATTGTGATTATTTTATTTTTTATTTTTTTTTTTAAATCCTCGAACTTTTTAATAAAAGACAAACGAACCCAATTTGAGACAACATCAAAATAAGATTAGAAATGTTCCGACTGCAAAAAGGAAGGGGAGCCTAAAATGGCGATAATGCGGGTCTGTGGGCGATCGCTTTAATTACCCACCAGAAGAATGCGCGAAGATTGCTTTTGTGACAGGCAATTACAGATAGGAGCTTTTGATACCCAACAATAAAGTCAGAAAAGCAGTTGTGATTGCCATTGTCTCCCCCTTCCCCGCGTTCGACCTTCCCCCCTCTTTGTTTCTTTTGTATTCGAACAAATGTTAATGGAAGCAGCACCTTTCGCGGGAGAAAATCGTTTGGACAAAATCCTTCGGTGGTTTGATGGAACGGGAGAACATAATTCTGTTAAATGTGTGTAGAAAATATACTATTATTAAATAAAGGTTTTTTTTTTAAAGAAATATTCAAAGAGATCTCATTTAGAAATGGATTAAGTTTGTAAAGAGTTACAAGCACACAATGATTCTGAAATTTCGCTAGTTAAATAACAATTAGAGGCCTAATAGCAGAGTGAGTAGCGCTCCGGCACTGCGACAGATTTCGGGTTCGAGTCACGACGGTGCCCTAGACGTCTGTAGTGGTTCGGAATCCACTTTAAACCGTAAGGCCCGGTCTAATATGATAGAAGAGCATTTGGTGTAAGGCTGACAATAGTAACCAGTAAAAAAAAAAATATATTCAGTCTCGAAATATGCCAGTAGACCAGGGGTCGGCAACCTTTTGAATCGGAAGAGCCAAAAATGACAATTTACAAAATTTCAAGGTTTTTAAAGAGCCGCAAAACTTTTTCTTGCCAACAATAAATAGCACTCACATAAATAAAGTTTCTTGATAAAAAAAAAAACTAATCCATTTATTCATAAGAAAAATATCTATTTACTCATATATAAGTATTGTTTTTCACTACAAATTAGATAATATATATATGGCATTATTACATAATTACTTATTATTTAAGTAAAAATTAAACATTTACTTACAACACTAACTTGTATTTCAATAACAAACAAATTCAATCAGAGCGATGGCTTTGCATGGTTTAAAAAATTTAAACTTTACTAAACAATGTAACTTGTACTTAAAATAAATAAAAAAAAAAACAATACATTTGAGCAAACAAATTAAATGGGAGCGTTGGCTTTGAATGGTTTTAGAAAGTTTGGATAAATTTGGCTCATAACTTGTTGTTTTGGTTTCAAACACGACTCTAAATTTTCATTTGTTAGTTGCATGAATTCATGCAAGAGAACGCTTGCTCGCACGAATATGTAGATCCGAAGATAGTCAGCACTCCGAACGCCAACTTCTTCACCTCACTGTAACAACCTGGAAGACTATTCCATGCGTCGAATATAAGTGCCTCAACTCGCGGCATTTCTTTTAAAGCTTTCCACTTTTTTGTTGCATTACATACATATATTTCTGGACCTCCAACTCTTCCAACTTGCTTTTCAACTCTGTAAATTTTTCACTCCACAAAGCTTTACCTTTTAAATCGATCAATTGCATTTCTAGAGATCCAGTATCAATTCCAAATGGCTCAATGTGGATTTCGTTACTATTTGTGTTGAGAGGATTTACTATGAATGCTAGAGTGGTTTTGAATTGCTCAAATCTGTCAGCAAATTCATCTTTAATTTTTTATAACTGTGCTGAAGTACCTCAGCACAGTTATAACTGGTTTTATCGCGATATTGCTTTAGAAATTAAAAATGAAGTAATTTACCGCTCTGAATATCTTCTGCAAAAAGAATTAATTTTTTCTTCAAAACAAACCAATTCTTCTACCAAAACATAGGCTGGGTTTCCCTTTCCTTGCAGTTTTAGATTCAGCTCATTTAATTTCGCGGTGATATCCACCATAAAGTAAAATTTTTGCAACCATTTGTCGTTCTTTTAATTCAGGGTGATTAATGCTTTTCTTATTTAGGAATGTATTTATTTCATTCAAGCACAAAAACAATACGTTTCAACACCTTACCTTTGGAAAGTCATCGCACTTCATTGTGAAGAAGGAGGTCAGAATACTGAGTCTCCATTTCGTTTTAAGAATTCTTTAAACTGACGATGGTAGAGTGCTTTTGACAAGGTGCTGTTAATAATCTTGATTACCAAATTCATGACCTCAACTATTTCGGCCGGAAATGTTTGGGCACAAAGCTCTTCTTGGTGTATTATGCAGTGAAACGTAAGAATTTCGTGGTTTATTTTGCTCTGAAGAATCGTTGTTGCCTTTATTTTTTTCCTGTCATACTTCTGGCTCCATCAGTTGCTATTGAAACGATTTTATTTAAATCAATCTTATTGTCTTCAAGGCATTGATGATTTGAGTTTTAGTGAAGCTCCGTGGCTGCGCAACAGCCGTTAGGTTCTATCTTGGATTGTCCATTGGAAAGATGAAAGAGCATTGTTGGGGAAAGAAAGCGGTAAAGACTAAAAGGAATCTTTCCCAAATACTAAAAGAAAGATTAACAGAGTGAGGTCTTTTTTAAAATTTTATTTATTTATTATTATTAATATTATTTTAATAATAAGTGGTGAAAGTAATTAAAATACATGGAAGAGAAATAAAATGAACGAGTAACTGTCCAGTGAAGGGAGCAGACATTAAGTAGATTTGTTGAGGAAAGAGGAAAATCCATGCAGAATGACGAATAATTTAGCTTCTTTGGTGGTGGCAGCTTGAAGGTTATTGAACATGGTTTGGATGCCGTCTGTTCAAGGCATTTTTGCACGGCATTCACTATATCTTCCCCTCTAGTTTGTCCCGAGCGGTAGCAATCCTAGAAGTTCTTCTTTTGGACCTTGGGAAGACATACATCTGAAAAAAGGGCAACTTGTGCCGTGTCTTTCATGTCGCAAGACTCATCTATAGCAAGTAATAAGGCAGAAGAAAGTTGAATATCTTCACCTTCAAATATGTTACATTTGAAGGCATTTTAGCTATTCTATCCTGTACTGCTTTAGCGGATAGTGCCAAATCTTTGATTTTTCAAGATTTCTGGTTTGCTTTTTGAAATCACGAAACAGTTCTTTAGATGCACGTATGAAGCAATCTTTGATATACTCATCATCTGTGAAGTTACTTAACATGGAACTTGACTGCTGTTTTTGCTTTTAGAGCTCGTCGACAGCTTTTTTCGTTCTTAACCGGGTGGATATTTACTAGCAAACTGAGTATGTTTTTAGTGAAGTGTCTCTAAATTAGATTTCTTATTGTGTGCGAGTTTTCGTGGCAAATGAGACAAGTTGGAAGGCCATCTGAGTTGCATATGAAAGCGAACGACTCCGTCCAATCCCGATTGAATTCTCGATGCTCTTCTTCAGTTCATAAATAATTTAGACACGGAACACTGTTTGTCTCACTCTCTCACGTACTGATTGACTATAAGTACATGGTTTCGTCGCATCTGTGGTCGCCTCCCGTGTGCGGTGATCGCCAACTGGCACGAACGGACTTGTCAGAACGTGCTTATCACGGCAGTCTGTCTGCACATTTTTTTTTTTTTTTTTTAATTTTGGCAGATATTAGGTACTTAGTTTACGTGTAAAGGTGTTATGCCCAGCTATGTCGAAATCAATGAAAATTGCCAAACATATAAGCAATGTAAAACTACAAATACCTACCTACTTTGATCCTCAGAGTTCGAAAATAGGTTTATTAAATAACAATTTATAAGAAATTACACGCTAATTTTTAAATTAATAAAAGCTATAAAATGGATAAATAATTAAATAAGTAATTTATTAAATATATATTTTAATAAAAACACTTACAGTACTTCAAAAAGTAGTTAGGTATCTTATTTGGAAAAAAATATGTATAATATGTATTTTAAAAATATAATACTTATTATGTTACCTAACTTTACTTCGGTTTTATTATATATATATATATATATATGTACATACATAACTTTGAGAAGATAATTCGTTTCTCTTTTACTTGAAACAACAAACTATACGTCCCAGCCAAAGCATTGATGAAGACGCCAAATTGTCTTGCGTCGAAAGCGAATTAAAACCTACATAGAAACATCCGATGACGGCGTCATTCGAGCTTCCGATGAACTGACGGCAGTGACGACGCGAGTCACGGGGGAGGGGGAGGTGAAAAGCAGTACAAGTGGCTGAGAATAGAATCGAGTGCCTAATCCTCGTTAATCGATTCAGAACGATTTTTAAATGTTTTTTTTTTTGATAAAATAAATAATATTTGCGTATGGAACTAAGGAGTGCAGCTTCACATCAAAGAGCCGCATGTGGCTCGAGCCTGCAGTTACCGACCCCTGCAGTAGACAGATGGCTTTGCACACCTCATGGGGCTGATGCGGCAATGAGGAAAAAGGAATGAAAGGAAGGAAATGACAATTAATTTTACGAAATGTTTATTTTAAGCATTTCTAAGTATAAAATGAGATAAAATAAAATGCGATAAATAATCAATCACACTGGTACCTTAGTATATATTTTAAATGGATTCGATTCTTCGAAAATGGAAAACGAATCTTTTCCATAAAAATTTTAGGAATCCCGTTCTTATGAAATAAAATCCCTTATAACTATTAGAATATCCTACAATGATAAGATTGTATAAAATAATTAAAACACTGCTAAATAATTATATATATATATATATATATATATATATATATATATATATATATATATATCTACCTCCATAACTATATACATTTACAAAAAGCATTTAGAATGAATTTAATTAAAATACATCTATTTAATTTTTGTGTTCTTTTTTTTTTTTTTTTGTATTTGGACCTAGTTGAGGATCATCAAATTGATGGATTACTAAAAAACTCTTCATTGTTTCTACCTTCGTTTGTTTGTTTCGTTCTACATTGTTTTTGCTTGTTCAAATGTGAAGGTCTGTCCTAGTAATTCAAAACAATATTACGTCTTCTTTAGTGTTTGAAGGTGTGGTACTTATTTGCTAAAGGCCAAACCCGAATCGTATTCTAAACACAAAAGCGGTATACCAAATGTTTTGTGTCCAAGCGGAAGTACTACTAAGTTGGACTTATTTCAAACCAGATAAATATGAAGTAGGACTTATTTCAAAAAGCGGTCGTATGCCAAGTTGGACTTATTTTACAGCGAATGTGTACCAAGTTGAACTTATTTCAAAGCGAATAAATGTCAAGTTAGAACTAGTATTTCAAAGCGAACAAATAGCAAATTGAAACCGTTTCAAATTGGACGTATATCAAGTTGGACTTATTTCAAAGCGAAAAATATCAAATCCGTCATATTTTAAAGTTGACGTGTGTACCAAGTTGGAACTTATTTGAAAGCAATAAATATTAAGTTGGAATATTTAAATTTGAAACTATTTCACAGCGGACATATACCAAGTTTGACTTGAAGAATGAAAAGGAAATTTTTTAAAATATGAAAGCGGACGTTTACCCAGTTTGGACTTGTTTCAGAGCTGGCATATACAACTTTTTCTTACCTTTTACTTATTCCTATTTTGAGACTTCGCAGTACTAATAAATAATGTAAGTTAAGTCTCAATTTTTTTTATAATAATTATTACCTATTGATTAAATATGCAAATTTGCCTATTAAAAAGTCTTTCTAAAAATCAAAATTTTCAATCATGTTTTATAACTGATGATTGCAGATCCTGATTAAATATTAACTTATATTTATAGTCTATTTTCAGATCTTCGCAAGTTAATATTTTGAAAAGTGATCTTATCAATAATTACTTCTAAAAGATATTTAAAGATGTATTTTTAATTTTTGAGATATGATGCAAATAAATATCTTATTTTGTTGCATTATTCGATATAATTTAATGTCGTTGCTGACAGTTGGAAAATTTTTTCTAAGATTTTTAAATAAATAAATTTATATTAATATTTATTTTTTGTCAATCTTTGAATATACAATGCTATGTTAAGTGCCAATTGTAATGAAACATTTTAATTATACTGTAGTTTACATTTATCATTACATCAGATTCATATTTACTCATAATTTAAATAAATGTTTAACAATATGTAATTGTTTCTAGTTGGAATATAAGACCCACCAAACAAAACAATAAAAAAAGTGTGCTAGAATCGAACTTTGACTTGATTGAAACAATAGATAAAATTGATAGAATCAATTGCATGGTTTTAAACCTTCAATTTCATCAATTTACGTTGTTTACAACAATACTGAATAAAGTATAATTTTTTATCCTAAAGTGAAAAAAAAAAAAAAAAGATTAAAAATCAGATCAGTTATTGTTTAATAGTTTCATAAGGAAAAGATCTTAGAAGAGCTTTAAGAAAGATGAAAAACATTTTATTTGTAAACTAGCTAATGCTTTTTTATATTAATCAAATTAATTAAAAAATATAAATTCAAGTCCAGCTATTTTCAAAGGAACTGTTTAGATATTAGCTTATTCGCTAAATAAAATGCTAAAAATACATTTTGAATTTAAGAATGCTAAAAATACATTCAAATTTACAAAAGAAAAATCCTTCGCTTGTTCCGTTGATAACATATATGAATGTTCTCCAATAAATAGTTTCAACTATTTGGTTCAGATTTCCTAAATATTCAAAACAATTTTATTTTAAAAAAAAAAATTAATTTAATTTTAATATTGTTTGATTCTTTAAACTGTTAAATCGTTAGCTGTAATGGAAAGAAGAAAAAACAAAAATCGGATTATACAAGTATATTTAGTTAAATATAATAATAATAATTATATTTTAAATAAAATGATCATATGAAAGATTTTTCTTAAGTAATAAAAGTTTTTCTTAGAAGTAATAAAAATATTGATTATCTTGAATTTTTTTTTTTTTTTTTAATACATCCTTGAATTTAAAACTTCCCTAAAGTCACAATTCTCAAATTACACTTTAATACACGTGAGAAAATGCAACTCATACATTGTTCTCTTGACCTAATTAAGAAAAGTCACTACCACCAGCATAAGAACTGCATCTGGTACTCTCTCTCTTTTTTTTTTTATTTACTGTTTTGATGATTTATTCATGAAATATTTCATTGGAGTGTATGAAGTGTCTTTGTTTTTTGTTTAATGGTGAAGACGTCAGATAACCAGTATTATGTAAACAATTAACAATTAATACCCAATTTCTGCCAATATCTACCAATTATACTGTTATGGTAATACTTAACTGTTATGGGGATTCATTCATGAAATACTTCATTAGATTGCATGAAGCGTGTTTGGTTTTTGAATGGGAAGATGTCAGGCAATCAATGTTCTGTAATCTAGCAATCAATTCATCTATTACTAACCAATTTCTGCCAATACCTACCAATTATAACTGTTATGGTGATCCTTAACAGTTAATGGGATTCATTCGTGAAATATTTCACTAGAATGCATGAATAGAAATGCCTTTTGATTTGTTCTTAATGGTGAAGATGTCAGGTAACCAGTATTATGCAACCTAGTAATCAATTGCTAGCCAATATCTATCAATTACAAGCAATCAAAATTCAAGACACAGTATCAAAACAAAATAGGACCTGTTTATTGGACTAAGCATCTAAATAACTATTCCCCAGCATGATGTAGCTCGTATATACTATTGCAACAAAATATCCAGTTTTAAGAATCAAAAATTTCTATTGTTCTCATCATCTCTATCATCCTCATCCGCCTCGTCCATTTGTTATTATCAGAACAAGCTCCAACCACTGTCAGAAATGCCCGATGAATATGGAGAGTGTGGCAAATTTTCGGTTATAATAATTTTATTTTACTGAAACACTTTTAGGATTCAAAACCGAAATCGAAATCTGTGAATTATATCAAAGGATGCAAGTCTTTTACATGACTTGTCCGAATATATCATTGGTATCTTACGCAAATTAATGTTCACGCTTTTGCTATATACTTTCTAGAAAAGCAATACAAATTTTTCGTTAACCTGATATTTCACAAACAAATTACACAAAAATGGATTATGTTGTGGGAAAAAAAAAAAAAGCGGTGTTGTTTTTGAATTTATTTTTATCCCTCTTCTGGGTTAAGACATTAAGAAATCAAATAACGTTGCGCTAATAATATATTAATGTTATTCTGATGATATATAAGAGCTTTATTAAACCTATGGCAACCTATATTTTTATGTGTGTGTGTAACCATCGGTGCTCTTACAGCTTACATACCCTCATCAGAAGCGAATGATGAGAGGGAAGACAATGCATGGGAGAAAATCTGGAGAAACTCCCACCAAATAATTTGACTAATGATGCTAGATTTTTACACTCATTGTAACAATTTCTCCAACAATTTTTTTCTGAAAGCAGCAACTGTAACAATGCCACTAGCAGATTCCAACCTAGACCATCTTGCACACCAGCTGTTGACTACACGTTGACAGTGGGCCAAAAATCAGGTTATGGCCCTCTTGTGTAAGCTATCGTTTCTGGCAGCTGATCGCTTGGTCTGTCCTGTTTTTTCACAATCTTCGGTTGTGTGATTTACTGGAAATGCAACTCTTCCGTTTATATAAGAGTGATATAAATTATTATTATACAGTTAAATGGTGACGTGAATGGATATATTTATATTACAGATTTAGCCCAAACTTATCTGTAAATTATAACAAAATCGTTATCTTTAACCTGCAAGATTTTATTGCTATGACTCTAATACGATATGTAACTGGTATATCTACAAAAAATAGTTTATATCAATTAACAATTAATTTTAAGTGTTACAAAAACTGCCCCTGTTCACAATCTTTATTAACTGAATATAACCAAGTGCACTATTTGTTATTAAAAATATTTCTTCGTCATTGGCCCAACCTCTGGTCTTTGGTACCATAGGCTTCAGGTACGAATCCTGGCTATGACATGGATGTTTCTTAGTGGTTCGCAATCCATGTAGGTCCCGGTCTAATTAGCCTAAAGTGTACAAAAAATGACTGTAGAGCACAAACCAAATCTAATCATTGGCCCAACAGCCCTATGGAGGGCCAATGCCTTCTATCTACTGGCAAATTTCGAGATACGAGATATTTTCTTTTTTACAGAATAGAATTGTCAGCCCTACTTCCAACACACTACATCCATATTAGACCGGGACCTGTGGTTGAAATTGGATTCCGAGCCACTACAAACATCCAAGGAACCGCCAAGACTTGAACACCTAAACATGTGGCGCCGAGTGCATAGTCACTCGTCCATCAGTCCCTAAAAGTACTTCTTATTTAAAATAATTGTTTGCTCTAGTTATATAATAAATGATATACCTTTTGACGATGCTATGAATAAATTATTTAGTTAAAAATAATATAAACTTCCCCCGTCAACCTAATTTGTATACCATTCATGAAAAGAAACTTTCCAGAAAGATAATTTAGGTTTGTATATATGATAAAAATTTTGGTAATGCTACTGAGTATATCATTAAGACTAATATAAATGTAACCGATATTCTGATTTGTATGTTGTCAATGAAAAAAAAATGTCTACAAAAATAATTTTGTTCGTACATTTGATACAAGTAACAAGTTTTTGTATTTCATTTATCAAGAGTTACCAAGGACATCAAAAAGAAAACGATGCATCATTTGTTATGCTGGATGATACGTACGCCCAAATGGTTCCCAATCGTGTTCGGAATCGCATTATCGCGCGACCGGTGGGCACGCTCCACTGACTGCGAAGGTCCTTTCCTTTCTCAGTTGGTGCTCTGTTGTGACGCATGAATATGCGCAAATGAAACACGCAAATTAGATTGTAATACAAAAATGAAATTAATGTCTGGGTATTAATGTATTTCTTTTTATAAAATCCTCGTAATGCGCTTAAATTTCATAAAAAATGTATAAATAAATCTATTAGCGAAATTCAATTTATAGTTTGTTAGCATGCTCTTTCGTTGAATTGAATTAAATAATGAGAGAAAATTGTATCTTTTACCGTGCTATATTCTTTTTACCGTGTTATAAATAATAAAATCTACCCATATAGATTAATCTTGTAATTTCAATTGTTTTTCAAATCATTAATATATACATAATACATACATCATAGACATATATATTATATAACATATAAACGTATATTATAACAACGTATTACAAGATCTTTCTTCTTCCTCAATGGAGCAACAACACTATTTTGGGTCAAGGCCGTCTGCCTACTGGCAGAATTCTATACAGGAGATGTTTTCTTTTTTATAGAGTAGGGTTGTCAGCCCTATGCCCCATGCTCCACAGTCATATTAGACTGGGACTTACGGTTGAAAGTGGATTCCAAACCACTACAAACATCCATACCACCGCCGAGGCTTGAACTTGAAACCTGTGGCACCGAGCACCGGACCTCTAATCACTCGGCCATCACGCCCTAAAAACTGCAGCAGATCAAACATGCTTCAGAGCTCTATTTTTCTCAAGATTTTTAACTAAGCTAAATAGCCACAGGATAAAATTAACACTGAAAAAGCATATCAACGTATTTGTTAATTATAGTCATATTGCAGGAGCATCAATTAAGATCGATACCAACATGAATTTTAAAATCTGTAACAAAAATGGAAACATATCCAGTTTTCTATTAGCCAAGCTCTTATTTGCAGCATTTATTGGATATTTCAGTTTACTCAGCAACCGATTTGGTTTCATCTGCAAATCATATTTTCTCCTCGAATGTTTCTGTTCAAGCGTTATAATTGAAAATTCATAAAAGTTTCTTAAAACACGTTCAATCCTAATATATCAAAGTTAAAAAATCACAGCATATCCGTGAAGCATATTATAGTCATTATAATACAATAGTAGCAAGAATATTATAATTACCAAAAATGCTATATAGTCAGCTTTCTGTTATTTAACATGTCTATTCTTAGCACGGACTAGTCTCTTCGGTTACGCTTATCAAATTTTATTATAAATGTATAAATCACAGTCAATAAAATTTTTCATCTCCCCATTCATAAATGGAACATTTAAAACTAAACCAAAAGATATTAAAAAGTGATTGGCACTAATTAGTGACTTCAACAAGATTTTATTTATTTATGAATTGAAAAAAAAAAATTAATAAAAATTTCCTTGTAATTTTTAGTTACACATCTTTCAAAAATAATAATACAAAATAAAAGTGTTTTAATTTTTTTTGAAGTTTTTTTTTACAGATAAGCAGAATTATGTTTTATTCGTAAAGAGATTTATTGGTAAATTAGGAAACGCAATTACATTTCATCATTAGTTTTCTGTAAAAAAAAAATTAATTTTTTAAAAAATTTTTTAAATAATTTTTTTCTTATTTAACCTAATTTCAAACAAATTATTTTTGCTTTAATTGTAAAAAAAAAAAAAAAAAACTCATTTCATCTCTTTTTTTAAAAAAAAAAAAAAAAAAATTACTCTTATTTTATCTAATCAGTACTAAATTTAATTATTTTCTCATTAATTTAAAAATAAAAAAGAAAACTCGCACCAAAGTCGCAGTGGTGATAAATATGCATGAAGTTTTGAAAGGTTCGGTATCAAATTCATATTTCGACATCTCCTTCGCCAGGAAATGGAAACAGATTGCGCTTGTTGATGTTCATTAAGCATTCAGTAGCCGGCGAAGACAGCTGTCTTCCTCTTTTGCAGATGGCACTGGCAGAAAGTGATGTCGCTCTTTTTAAATGGAAAATGGATACTAAGCGGGAAATAAGTGACAGGAATAACTTAACGATTGCAGCAATAGTTTTCCCTTTTATATGCTGTCTAAATTATTGCAAATATAGAATTTTGTCATCTCATATATCTTCCTGTGCCTAGGGTAAATTGTGAACTGATTCATCAAGAGAAGATCTTTACGAGCTGTCCTACATCAATTAAAATAATAATAGTATTATTATTATTATTGTAGGGCTGACAGCCCTACCCCGTAATAAAGAAGACATCTCATGTTTCAAAACTGCTCGTAGGCAGACGGCCTTGGCTCACCATAGAGCTGTTGCGCCAATCATGATGATGATTATTATTATTAATATTAATATTATTATTATTAATAATATTATTAACAATTATAATAATGTGGCCTGATGGCCGAGTGTCTAGCGCTCTGTCACTCGGTACCTCAGGGTCCGCGTTTGAGCCCCGCGGGACCATGGATGTTTGTAGTGATTCGAAACCCCTTAAAACATTAAGTCATGGTCTAATATGACTGTAGAGCGTCCGGCGTTTGGCTGACAACCCTACAGCGTAAAAAGAAAACATCTCATTTTTCGAAATCTGCCAGTACGCAGACTGCCTTGGCCCACTGTGGAACTGTTGAGCAAATGAAATAGAAGATGAAGATTTAGTTTGGTTTGCCGCTGTACTGTCATTTTGTGCAACCTTTAACCTAATTAAACGGGGACCTACAGTTCAACGTGGATTCCAAACCACAAACCATGCCACAGCCAGAATACGAACCTTAAGCTTGTGGTACCAAAGACCAGAGAGGTAGCCATTGGCCATCAGGCAGTCCTAGAGCCATGGCAATGCCATGGATGTTTGTAGTGGTTCGGAATCCCCTTTAAAACCGTAGGTCCCGGTCTAACATGATCGTAGAGCGTTGCGGGGGTATTGTTATTCCGCGTCCGTATCTTATCTTCAAGCTGCACGCACACCCTGGATAGTGCGAAGTGAGTAACGTCTGTGCAACCATATGGCATAAAGATGGTAAAGTAGTGTTAAAGACAGTGACAGTGTTTAAGTATTTACATTAGAAAAAAAAAAAAACTGAAATTCGTTTTTCGTGAATAATGGAAATTAAATTTGTCAGAGATTTCGAATGATAAAGCAATTTAAAACAAGGAGTTTAAACAATTTTTTTTTCAGAAAATGATTTTTTTTTTTTTTTTTTTTTTTTTTTTTTTTTTTTTTTTGCACTTCATTTGAATTTATCATAAGCAAGTGAATTTATCATAAGTGAATTGGTAATTTAATTTTCAAAAAGCACTTGAATACAGCAATGAAAAGTGCTGATAAAATTCCTAGCACCACTGGTTATTTTAGGACTACCTTGAAAGATTAAACCAATAATGACCTGGTATTGTGTGATTGATAATATCGTTTCATGAATTATGCGATAATTTAATACGTTTTTGCATCAAATTAAATTTACAATAATATAAAAATGATTCTCATAATCATATTCGTATTCTCATAATCAGTTTTGTATTCAATTCATTTAAATAAAAAAGATTAGCAAAATTTTTATAACTGAAAATAACTTACGAGAAGAACTTTTAAGAACTTGTGAGTCATTTGAATAAAGCTCATACAATTTTAGCCATTTTTTTTCATCATGCATTCTTGCACTAATTTTTCAAAATTCGTTTAAATAATGTGTATACTATCTACAAAGGTCACGCATATTTTACCGAATCTGAATAATTATTTGTATTCCTAAGAATTATTTTCTTTCTTTTACATTCTAACAAAAAACACTGGAGACATTTAACTTTTCCCCCTCAAACTTCGAGTGTTAAAAATTATATGATTTCAATACTTATTTTAATGTGTACAAAACACTTAATGGTAGAGGATTTCAACAAAAAGATATTATTGTGAACCATTTTGAAAATCTATATACGTTAGATGAGATTCAAAAACATAATGCTTTAATGGTATTTGAGTCTCCTCTTCAAGAAAGGTGTATGTTACAGGTAGTCATTTAATATTTCTTTAATTTGGTAACTTCACATTATGGAACTATTTATTGTTCCAGCAGTTCTTTTGATTCAAAGACAATTTTTAATCAAGTCCGGAAACATGATTATTTGTATATAAAATTTTGTTTATATTCGAGACGTTAGTAGTTTTTGGTAAGTTCAGAAACAGGTGTTTTTTTTAATTCTTTTGCCAAATGTTTGTTTTATTATATTAGGTTATTCCATATGAAACGAACCTTATAGTAACAGCTGACATTCTATAAAATATATATCTACCGGTATTAGTTAAATAAGAGTATTATGTATCATTTTTATCGCTTAGTTTACACTTTGCCTAATGATATATTTTGTTCTTTTATAGGCATTGAAATTTAAAGATTAATCAAATTAATTAAATTAAAATAATTAATTACATTAAAGCTTAAACACAAATAAGGAATTCTGCAAAATACGGATCATTTTTCTGTATGAATATAATTTTGGACATTTTGATACCCAAACTAAAAAAAAATAAAAAACAATAATGATTCAATTGGGAATTATATAATTAAGGTTACAATGGTAAAACGATCGGTTGAGAAGCTTAAATCAGTAGATATGACCTTAGAAAATGAACCTCATGTAAGACCTGAAAGCGTCCAAGATTAAAAAACTTGATAAGTGCGTTCTACACGAGTTGACAAATAGGGTAAAAATTGCAATGCTTGCAGATTTGCATATCATTGGGTATTCGTCAAAGAAGTTCTTCCTACGTTCTTCCATTAAAATTCCGTGCATACCGTATTATTACTTGTGATAAGTAGTGGATACTGTATTTTAATTGTAAACACTTAACATAGTGTCTGAGGCATAAACGCACCCAAATCAAGCTTACATCCAAAGCAGATCAAAACAAAGACAATGTTGGTGTTTTTATTAAGGAAAGAATTATCCATTACAGCTTGATAGGAATAGATCAAACAATTCTTCTTCTTCATTGTTGCAATAGCCTCAGGTTGGGCCACGACTGTCTGCCTATTGACATATTTCGAGACGGGAGATTTTTTTTTTTTTTTTCGGGCTAGGGTTGTCAACCAAACAATCATATTAGGCCAGGACCTACGGTTTAAAATGGATTCCGAACCGAGCGGTGGGACTCAAAACTGCAGTAGCACCAGAGGCTAGTCACTCTGTCATCAGGCCTAAGATCAAACAATTAATCGCCATGTTGACAGTGCTATTGTCAACATGGCATCAGAAATTCTTGCCGTCAGAACCAACGTCATCAACCGTTATTTTTCCCATGATGATGCAAGATTTCAAGTTTCACAAGTCGTACTCCAAAGTTGAACGAGTTAAAATTGGAGGTTCTGCTCAATCAAAAATTATTCAACACATGTCTTTCTTACTGGCAATCGCATCTTTAAACCTTTGAAAATGAATAAATGTATAATTAATAAATAAAATTAAGTTTAGTGTATAAACTCTTTTTTTTCAACTTTTATTGAAATACCTTTCTTCTTCTACTTCATTGGCTCGAAGCTCCAAGTGACTAGTGCTCTGGCGATCGGTACCATAGGTTTCGTTTCGAAACCCATGGATGTTTGTAATGGTTTAAAATCTACTTCAAACCGTAGGTCCCGGTCTAATATGACTGCAGAGCGTTTGGGCGTATGGCTGACAACCTTATTCCGTGAAAAGAAAACATCTTCTTTTCTTGAAATCTGCCAGTATGTAGAAGGCCTTGGCCTACCAAGGGGCTATTTCGCCAATGAACACGATATAGTTTTGGCTTTTTATTGCTCTACGAACATTTTGTACACTTTAGGCTAATTAGACCAGGACTTACAGTTTAATGTGAATTCCGAACCTCAAACAAACACCCATGGCCCCGCTAGGATTCGAAACTGAATCACCAAAGGCCAGAGCACTACCCAATTGACCATCAGTCCACCCAATGAACAAGAACAAGAAGAAGAAGAAAATAAAAGCAACACTATGAAGAATACTCGCACTTCTATTCATCATTTATCTATGAATCAATAAATTCATCTTTCGAACTGAACAACTTAAGTTCAAATTCCCAAAATACTATTTACCAAGGATACTCAAAGCTCAGACAGGTATATTTATAAATGCAGACATTATAAGTAAACAAAGACAATTGGTATTTCAATAAAAATTAAATCTCTTAAGTGATATTGTCACAATTTCTTTTATTAATTTTATATACTATCGCAAGAATATCTTATTTAAAAAAATATGGAGGATTATTTCAAAAATGAAGGATTACCCTAATTGTTACCCTAATAATGTGACAATGCGAGTGTTGTTTTTTATTAGTTTTATGAAATCAAATTATTATTTAAAAATAAGTGTTTTTAATTGATAAGAACTTATTTCTGATAGTGCACTATAACTAAAAAAAAATAGTCTCAAAAAAATGTCATATACTACATTAAACTTTGGCATTTAAATTTTTGCCTTTTATAGAATATATACAATGTTATTCTGTTAACTGAAGTGTAATTTTAATTTATATTAGTTAATTGCAGTATAAGATTGTGAATTGATTGGATAATTGACAATTGCAAAATATATTGATTCATAAATGACAATTGCATAATGCTTCTCTCCGTCTTCTTTTTTTTTTTTCCTGTTTTTAATTTTATTTTATAATAGGTTATTAAAATATTTATTGCTCAAAATAATTTTAACAACTCACCTATGAAATATCTTTCTGAAAAATAAAAAACAAGAATTGATGTGTAATTTCAATTTATGTTTCAACTACAGGATTAACTTGTGAATCGATAATTGTAAAATCTATCGATAATTGATAATTGTATATTTATCTCGGCTTTTTCTCTTTTTTTTTAATTCTATTTTTGTAATTTTTTTATTCAAATATTTTTATTGTTCAAAACAATTATAACAACCCACATATGAAATATCTTTCTTGGAAAATAGAAACAAGAATTGATTTACACTATAATTTCAATTTATGTTTTAATTGCAGAATTAGGTTGTGAATTGATTGATAATTGATAATTGCACATAATATTTCTCTCGCTGCTTTTTTTACTCTTTTTTATTACATTTTGTAATTTTTACTAAAATTTTTATTGTTCATAATAGCTATAACAATCCACGTATGAAATATATTTTTGGAAAATAAAAGAATATTCTTAGAGACATTTTTTAGAAACTGAATAATACATCGAAATATGTATGAGAGATTTTAATGCATATGAATAATACATGATCTATGTATGATCAATAACTTGTGATCTAGCTTGGCAAAGCAACCATTCAATTTTCATGTCAAAGTTAGTTACTTTATTAAATGAAAATTATACATATGAAAACTATTATTATTTTTATTGTACCCAGCATACACTTAACAAAAATATGCAATATCCTTTCTCATCCGAATTTATAAATCATATCATTAGTAAGATTGAGTTTATGTAATGCTTGATAGATGGCGCCATGGTAAATCCGTTAAACATGGTGTTATTTCATGCTGTTTGTTCAAAACAGACATTGAGTTTTCATATGTTTGTATATAAGAAGTTGTTTTTTAAGGATTTTCTTTATTTAAAGGAAATTTGAATTAATAGCTGAGTTCTTTATTTAATTATCTTCAACTGCGTAAAAAATATCATTATATTTTTTTTTTTTTTTTTTTTTTTTTTACAAAAAATTTTATGCAAATATTTGAATATGAAATTTTAAAAGATAAAAACAATTATATCATTTTGTTTTATTTGCCATGAAGTTTATAAATATTGCACAAATATAAAGTTAAGTTAGTAAATATAATGTTTAGCTAGTAAATATAAAGTTAAATTATATAGTTTTAAATATTGCACAAATTCTGGAATCAGAGCAAACCAAGAAAATTTATTTCTAAATGTAAACTATCATTACACTAGAAATCTATCTTTTATTCAGTATGAAGTATATTAATATATTCCTATTAATTTTCCTTTTGAAAAGTCTTGAAATTTTTTATAACTAAGATCATTAAAATTTTAAAAAAATTACATAAGAAATTTTAAAAATAATCTTTAATTATTTTACAGTTTTTTTTTTATTACTTATTAATAAGAAAAATTGCTAAGTAAATAATTTTAAATCAGACAAACATTTTACTAGAATCAAATGTCGTTATGTGAAAAATAACGTTACGAATTATGAATATTTTTACTCTATTGAGGATTTTTAACACATTTAGATGCTATCTTTAACTGATTCAGTAATACGTTAAGATAGTAACACTTTGATATTGTAACACTGAGGCTTTCTCATATTTAACTAAAAGTACTGAAATCCCTAGAAGGATATTTTGTCAATTTTTGAAATGATACTTGGGAATACTATCCTAAATGAAAGAAAATTTATGTATTTATATAAAAGATTTATTATTGAAATATTTTTAATTTAAATGAAACCAATAATTTAATAAAGTTTATATTGAATTAAACTAATTATTTATTATTTTTGTATCTTCATTAAGTTCTTTATTATAGACTGGATTATATAGATTAATATATTTCATTTATTAATATCTTTATTATAGATATAATTATATTTCATTCATTAAAATCTTTATTATAGATATAATAATACTTCCTTCATTTTTGGAAAGAATGCAATCATGTATTAATAATCAATCGTGTATTGATAACTTTTGCGTCACAAATAAAAAAAAAACGAATATTCCATGTATTTCTTGCATGATGCTTTTATGAAAACATTTTGACATTTTTTGTTCCCCAAGCGACGTTAATAAATCCTTTTTTTTTTTTTTTTTTTTTCATAATGATTCCGTAAAATTCGAAAATATAAAACACAAGAGGATATAAAATTGTATATTTGTGTATACTTTAAAAATTTATTGACTTAAAGTTTATATATATATTTTTATATTTATTATGGGTCTGAATGGCCGAGTGGCTAGCGCTCTGGTCGGTACCACACGTTTCGGGTTCGAACCCCGGTGGTGGCATGTGTGTAGTGGTTCGAATCCACTTTAAACCGTAGGTCCCGGTCTAATGGGATCGTCAAGCGTTGCGGGGGCATTGTTACTCCTTGTCCGTGGCTTATCTTCAAGTTACACAAGCCCCCTGGGTAATGCAAAAGTGAGTAACGTCTGTGCAGCGCTTGCCTTAAGGCATCCTTCCCCATGTATGTTTGCCGGCTGCATTGGAAAAAAAAAATATTTATTATTATTTTTTTCGTGACGATTCTGTAAGTCTCAAAAATAAGAATATGTATATTCTTATAATTTACAGAAAAGAGGTGATAAATTTGCAAAAAGCAAGAGGATATAAAAATTATATATTTATATATACTTTAAAAATTGATTAAGTCAATCAACATAATTTTAAAAAATCTTAATCTTCAATTTGTTAATAGAAAAATAATAATAGGTCTTGGAATAAGGAGGTCAAAAGAATTTTTCAGACATTTCTGAAGTTTTCTAGAAAAAAAATGTTGACACCGCAAAAATCAAAACATCATCCTTTCTGTCGCCCCTCCTTCGTCCGATTGCATCATGACGAATGGGAGGGGAAGGTGGAATCCTTCTGGCGATCGTTTGGCGCACTCGAAATTCCGTACAGCAACCCCACCACCAGGCAGGTGGGAAGCCAGTTGGATCGGCGTCAGTTAGAAGCCAGGTCATCTACCGGCAGAAAAAGTCGTTTTCGGCTTGTTTTCTATTCAGTGCCGCGTGCAGAGAATCGTTTGGTGTTTACATCGATTTTTCGAACGCTCCCTTTTTTTTTGCCGCTCTTTTGCAGAAGTGACGCTTGTGGAAAACCATCTCCGGACAGAAGGATATTTCGGCGATTGTTTCTCAGATAGTGGAAAATTTATTTCTTGCAGGAAAACGCGTGCGATCGTTACCAAGGCAACCAGACCGAAGCCGCAAAAATGACATCAGGTTTTAAGCCTAACTGCCGAGGATTCTTGATCGGAAATGCCCCAAAGGGCATGCCGAGTACGCATTGGTCGGTAGCCGTGGAATTTATTTGTGTGTCCTGAACAGCTTCAGAAAACTTTTTGCCGAACTTCAACATGGCTTGTTAAAAACTTATCCTGTTATTTTACTGTGCGTGTTATTTGTTTCAAGTGTGTTGTGTTATGATGTGTTTGTGAAACCTGAGAACAACAAACTAGATCTGTGATTTTTAATGCCAGCCTAGGTGCTGGTAGGGACATACAGGCTAGAGTCTAATAGGACTCCAGTTTATGTGCGACACCTTATTCGAGTGGACCCCAGGAGTGGTGCTGTTCTTCTTCGAAGAACTCTTCGGTGTTCTACAGCCAGACTTGCCAATCTGGCGCCTAATCCTTTTAGCTTCCATATCGAATCTCGTAGCTTTAGGCTAAGTGGTTCCGAAACTGAATCTGTTATCATGCCGATTCGAGTTCGATTCGGCCATCGGACGCCCACGACATCAGAGATCAAAGTTCAAGTATATGGTCAGTGAAAATATTGTCTTCCTCACAGTTGGATCTACCCAAAAGAAAAAGATACCAATGAGCCTCAAAGAATAATTTGCTTAAAAAGGATAAAAACGACATTATTTTCATTGGAAATTCTTCGGAGACTTCAGCTTGCTTCATACGAAGTCAGTTGATTGCAGATTTAGATAGGATCATTCCATCTGGAGTATTGCATCTGTGTGACATCAACTATGACCAACCGTCAGATACGCGCTATGCCATCGAGGTTTTTGGGTCGGATTTGGTAGCCAGAGAGGATTTCTGTGAGTCATCTCAATCCTGGTATGTTTCATTTCCTTTCACTTTGTCTTGTCCTTCTGTGACTCCTGACAAAAGTCCAGAAATAAGTAGGCATGTCATGGAAATCAATTTTCACCTCCCTGGTGTGCTTTTTAATATTTATCCACAAAATAAACGAAGTGGTAGGCAGCGTCGAGACAATCGAAAATCTGAAAACCGATCACCTTATTTCGATCGAGCCTTGTATGTTGTTAATGTGCCAGAAGAAAAGAGAAAGCCTATGTAGTTGCTACCATGGTAGCCCACGATCCAGAGAAAGATGAAGTCACTTACAGTCTTCATGCTGTCTTAGATGCTCGTAGTCAGAACATGTTTTCGATTGATTCTGTGACTGGTATTGTCACAACGACTGCCAGTCTTGACCGCGAATTTATGGATGTCCATTATTTGAGGGTAATCGCTGTTGACAATGGAATCCCACAAAAGACAGGAACAACAACTTTGCAGATTAACGTGAATGACGAAAACGATCACGCTCCTTCTTTTGAGCAAAATATGTACGAGTCCTCCATACGTGAATCTGCTTCAATTGGTTCCACTGTTGTTACTGTTAGGGCCACCGATCAAGATTCTGGAACAAATGCAGAAATAGAATACAGTATTCTCAATCCCAGTGGAGTTAACGATGTGTTTAGGATAGATTCAAAAACTGGTATAATTACCACTAGAAGTTCTTTAGATAGAGAAACGACAGCTTTTATTCATTGTTGATACAAGCTAGTGATTTAGGTTTAGTTGTTGATAGAAAACAGCCACAACAACGGTTGAGATAACTGTGCTTGATGACAATGATAATTATCCCCAGTTTACTGAAAAGTCTTATACTGTTGAAGTTTTTGAGGATATCAATTGGCTGAATAATCCAGTCATTGTTAAAGTTAACGCCATCGATTTAGATTCATCTGTTAATGCTGCAGTAAGATACTCATTAATAGGTGGAAATACTCAGGGCCATTTTGTGATTGACAGCTTAAGTGGTGAAATAACAGTCGTTTCTCCTTTGGATTACGAAGCGGCTAGAAGTTATAGATTAGTAGTCAGAGCACAAGATGGAGGCTCACCAGCTAAATCAAATACAACTCAAGTTCTAGTTAAGATAAAAGATGTTAATGATAATGATCCCAAATTTTATACTTCACTATTTCAAGAATCAGTTGTAGAAAATGTTCCTATTGGCCATAGCATTGTTAGAGTTCAAGCTTACGATTCTGATGATGGTAACAATTCTCTTTTTTTACACTATTCAGCCAAATAGATACATTAACATGCCAATTACCATCAACAAAGATTCAGGTTGGATTACTACTACAGAGTTCTCGATCGAGAGGAAAGTTCTATGTATGATTTTACAGTTTCAGCTGCTGATCATGGTTCACCTGTTCGGTCGGCAACAGCCAGTGTTATTATTCGAATTCAGGATATCAATGATAATGATCCCGTATTTGAACCTAAAATTTATGGAGCTTCGATCTCTGAAATAGATCCTCCAGGTACACCTGTTATAAGTGTCACAGCCACTGATCAAGATGAAGATCCTAGATTGATTTATCAAATAACAAATGGAAATGTGAGAGGACGATTTAATGTCATCAGTCAGAACCGGCAAGGGCTGATATCTGTCGCACAACCTCTCGATTATCGTCTTGAGAAACGGTTTGTTTTGACAGTCTCCGCCACAGATTCTGGTGGTCGATTTGATACTGCTACAGTGTACATCAACATCACAGATGCAAATACTCATAGACCTATCTTCGAGCATACCCCTTACACAGCAAGTGTTGCAGAAGATGCACCTGTTGGGACCACTGTCCTGGTGGTGGAAGCGTCCGATGGTGATGTTGGTGAAAATTCTCGCATAACATATTCTATGGACGAGGAAGTGCCAGAATTTCGAATAGATCCTGCTACCGGAGCTGTTGTCACAACAAGATTATTGAATCGCGAAGAAATGGCTGGTTATACCATAGTGGTTACAGCAATGGATAATGGTTCACCACCTTTGGCTGACACCACCAATGTCGAAATAGAAGTGTCAGATGTGAACGACAATCCACCAAATTTTGATCCTAACTCATACGTTAATGCTGTTAGTGAGGATGCCCCAGTAGGCACTAGTGTACTCCAGATCTTTGCGACTGACAAAGACTTAGGGCTGAATGGACAGATAAGGTACACTTTTACAGGAGGTGATAATGGTGAAGGTGCTTTTCGTGTGGATCCAACTTCTGGCATCATCAGAACAAACCGTATGCTGGATAGGAATCTGTATCTTTATATTCATTAGTAGCTTATGCTGTTGATAGAGGGTCGCCTGCATTATCAACATCGGTGACCATTACAGTTTATGTAGAAGATGTAAATGACAATCCACCAAGATTCGAATCAGACAAACTTCAACTGACCATTGCGGAGAATAGCCCAATTGGTTCTACAGTTGGTGAAGTGAAGGCATACGACCCTGATGAAGGTCCAAATGCAGAAATTCAATACAGTATTGTTGGGGGACCAGATGCAGACTCTTTTAATTTGGTATCAAGACCAGGAGAGGCTGCCGAATTGACCACTCGAATAGAGCTTGATTATGAATCCAACATCAAGAAGTACAGCCTCATAGTGCGGGCATCTTCACCACCATTGAGAAATGATGTGGATGTGGAGATATTAGTTACTGATGTGAATGATAATGCACCCATCCTTAAGGATTTCACGATTATGTTCAACAATTACAAAAACTACTTTCCTGTGGGTCCATTCGGTAAGGTTCCAGCTTTCGATGCGGATGTTACAGACCGTTTAAAGTACAAAATAGCATCTGGAAATAATGCAAATCTTCTCATTTTGAACGAAACCACCGGAGAGCTCAAACTGAGTCCCAGTTTGAACACCAATGTCCCCATCCATGCTGTGATGGAAGTCAGCGTATATGGTAAGTGATCTATTATTATTATTATTATTATTAAATTAAAAAAAAAAAAAGAACACAAAAGGAGTTCTTTTAATGAACTAATGAAATACAATTTTATTGATTTTTATGAAAATTAATAGTTATAAGAAGATGCTATTTTTTATAATTGATTTTAAAAATGAAGGAAATACATAAAATAAAAGTATTCCTTCAAATAAGAATTCTTTATTTATTCGAAATGTGATTGTAAATTGTATTGTTTGGGAATAGATAATTGAATTTTATTCCTTTTTATTGGTTTAAATTTTGTCAGTTGGAATATCGATGTCTGTAGGGAATTTGTTTTGAAGGCAAATATATTTATTATTTTCTTTTAGATAACGAAATATTACTAATTTGTAAATAATAGGAAAAAATTAATGATTCGAAATTACATATTGTTAAATTTTGTTTTCGAAAGAAAAAAGAAACCAGCAAATTAAAGATTATTTAGTAAATGCAATTTTATTTAGTGAATAAGATGCAAAATAAATACTTATTTTGTAGTCTAAAAATGAAAAATAAAAATAAAGCATATCTAATATTTCTAAAAAAAAATCCATTACCTTTTTTTATGGAAATATGCTTAATGGAAAAAAAATTGATTCGAAATTACATATTGTTACATTTTATTTTCGAAAAATATTTTTAAAGATTGCTTGGTAAAAAAGCAATTTTATTTATTGAATCAAATGTAAAATAAATACTTGTTTTGTAATATATACATGGAAAAATAAGAAATAAGCATATTCAATATTATTTCAAATTGAAAAAAATCCATTAATTTTTTTTTTATTTAAATATATTTTAATGGAAAAAAATTTGATTCGAAATTATATATTGTTAAATATTGTTTTCGAAAAAAACAATATTTTAAAGATAGTTTATTAAATGTAATTTTATTTATTAAATCAGATGTAAAATAAATACTTATATTGCAATATATAAATGGAAAATAAGAAAGAAGCATATTCAATAATTTTTCAATTAAAAAATCCATTATTTTTTTATGGAAAAAAATTTAAGGAAATATATTTTAATGGGAAAAATATATATGTTTTAAAAATTATACATTATTAAATTTTGTTTTCGAAAAAACAATATTTTAAATATTGTTTAGTAAATGCAATTTTATTTATTAAATCAGATGTGAAATAAATACTTATTTCTGTAATCTATAAATGGAAATTAAGAAAGAAGAATATTAAATATTATTTCCAATAAAAAAATCCATTACATTTTTTTTTTTAGAATGGAACAACTTAAAAAAATAATAATTAAAATAAAACATAATAATTTTTTTTTTTTTATTTCAAATTGTTTGATTAGATCTATTGTATAATTTATTTTTGAAATATATATATCTCTTTATGTATCTGCATTTTTAAATAGGAAAAATAATTCAATAAGCATATCTATATATAAACCAGCAATAAACATATACATAAAGAAAACTTTCTTTAGAAATAAAGAAAAAAAGCTAAATATACATAAACAAATTTAACATTTAAAAAAAAAATTGCAAAACAACGCTAAAAAAAAAAAAAAAAAAACATTACATCCACATTTAATGTTAATATTCACACATATCAAAATTAAATTTTAAAAAAACATGAAATTTGCTGCTAAATTTTCTTTGAAAAAAAATTCGCAAAATTCTTTTTTTTCCATCTTTTTTTGTTTTAATGGTTTATTTAATCACCTTGCCAAGTTTTAAGAATAAAATTCTATAATTTTGTAATGATTATCTTTTTTCGCACAATAATGTAGTGCAATGAAACTTAATAACCACCAAGTAATAACTGCCTCAGTTATTTTGGGAAAATTAGGTTTTAAAAACCTTTTTTCTATTGCCATGAATCTGTAAAAATTCCTTTAACTTTTATTTCTTCCCTTACCGCGAAATGCATGCTTTTTTTCACCCGCCATTTTAAATGATCATTTTCGGGAACTCTCATATTCCATTGGCCAGTGCTTATCATTTGTAAAACTCGTTTCTTCTGGTCGTGTAAGATTAGTGGGTCATTGGTAGAAAAAGAATTCATGCTTTCTTCTAAGGGGTGGGGTTATTTTAAATGAGAGGGAAAGAAAAATTTTGATGTTCTTTTTTTAAATACATTGTTTTGTAACGATAGCACATCACGCACAATATATAATATATACTTTTTGTATCTTGATAAAGTATAAAATATCATGTAACGGATCTCTAATTTTAAGAAATTAAATTATGTAAGATCTTTAATTCTAAGAAATTAAATTCTACTGTAAAATCTCTAATTCTAAGAAATTAAATTCTACTTCTGTAAGATCTCTAATTCATAAAATTCTAAACCTCTAATTCTAAGAAATTAAATTGTAAATCTCTAATTCTAAGTAATTAAATTCTAAATCTCTAATTCTAAGAAATTAAAATTCTAAATCGCTAATTCTAGAAATTAAAATTCTAAATAATATTCGAAATTTGCCGGGGATTTAAATGTATGTAGAAGAAAGAATCTCTCGCTTTCTTCTTAGGGATGGTGTTATTTTAAATAAGAGGGAAAGATAATTTTGCTGTTGTTTTTTAATACTTTTTTATAACGATAGCACGCCACGCGCAATTTATATATATTATATATATATACTTTTGTAATTTGATAAAGTATAAAATATCACGTAACAGATTTCTAATTCTAAGAAATTAAATTCGAAATAATATTCGAAAATTGCTGGGGATTGAAAATGTATGTAGACAGAAGAATCTCTCGCTTTCTTTTTAGGGGTGGCGTTATTTTAAATGAGAGGGAAAGAAAAATGTAGCTGTTTTTATTTTAAATACTTTTTTTTTTTTTTTTTTTTTTTGCAACAATAGCACGTTATTCACAATATATATGCACAAATATGTACTTTTCTGCGACTTGATACAGTATAAAATATCATGTAATAGAAATTGTAAGAAATTAAATTCAATTCTGTAAGATCTCTAATTCTAAGAAATTAAATTCTAATTCTGTAAGATCTCTAATTGTAAGAAATTAAATTCTAATTCTGTAAGATCTCTAATTCTAAGAAATTCAATTCTAAATAAAATTCGAAAATTGCTGGGGATTGGAAATGCATATAGAAAAAGAATTCTTGCTTTTTCTTCTTAGGGGTGGAGTTGTTTTAAATGAGAGGGAAAGAAAATGTTCCTGTTCTTTTTTTTAAATACATTTTTTGTAATGATAAGCACGTCACGCACAATTTGTATATAAATATATACTTTTTGTAACTTGATAAAGTATAAAATTTCATGTAACAGATCTCTAATTCTAAGAAAATTAAATTCTAAATAATATTCGAAAATTGCTGATGACTGCAAATGTATGTAGAAAAAGAATTCTTGCTTACTTCTTAGAGGTTAGGTTATTTTAAATGGGAGGGAAAGAAAATGTTACTGTTTTTTTTATATACTTTTTTTTATAATGATAGCCCGTCATGCACAATATATATCTTTTGTAACTTGATAAAATATAAAATATCATATAACTGTAAATATCATGTAACAGATCTCTAATTCTAAGCAATTTCTATTAATAAATTAATTATTACTACTCAATTCAAATAAATAATTGTCTAAAATTGCTGGGGTCTGGTTTTCAAACGTGAAGTAATTATATTTAATTAATTTTTTTCATTTGAAATACAAAAATACACTTTTTCTGATTTCCTGAGTTTTTGAAAATAGTAAACTTTTAATTTTTTTTTTTTTTTTTTTTTTTTTTGTTATTCGTAATTTTTGTTTATATATAAGAAGTTTTAAAAAAAAATATTGTGTTTTATTTTGTTTGAAATTTATAAAATAATAAATACGTTTTAAAAATTTCAAAGAATCGTGATATTTTAATTGATGTAAATAATTAAAAAAAGAGTTTCTTGATTCTAATTTTTTTCTAATTTCTAGAGTTTTTATAGAGATATTGTTTTTAACCTTTCAAAATGATTTTCAATATTTTAATTATAAATTTCGCAAATCTAATGGGAATTCTAAGTACCAAATCTAATGAAATTTCCGATGTACCTTGTATATTCTAAAGTTCTTGCATATTCCTAACTACATGATTTCTGTTCAAGATGGTAAATTGCAGAAATAACTTTTATGTATACGCATTCCATATTAGATTCCTACTTTCCATCACATCCAAAAATATTGAATATATATTCATTTTACCTCTCATATGTAAAGTTTCGGAATACATATAAAAATATCAATGCAGTCTCTCACTGAATTTTAATAAGGTTTTCAATTCAGTTTTTATTTGAAATTCTAAATTTCGATAGCAACATTTTTTTTTTTAGACATTCTTTGCATTAAAAAATGTAATTTAGGTAAATAAGGGGGTGGGGGGATATTTAATACAGCTCGATTTTTTTATTACCACTTTCAAATTTCTCTCACGTTTGAGGATTTATGCCTTTTTACTTATTAAATGTTAGTATTAAGTTATTTCATAAATTCCGAGATAAAATCTAATTTATATGCCGAATTCTGAGCTGAATTATTAAATTCAAAACTTACATCTTTATTACACTGATTTTAAGTATGCGTCGGATGAAATAAGACTTTTTAATCCACTAGAAATAACATAATTTGATCATTTAAGTAGAGTCATGAATTACTTGACCTTAGAAAATCCTATCTGGTTTCTTTTTCCTTCTTATTTTTTCGTTGCTTTGAAAATGCTCTTTTTTTTTTTTAACAGCTTCGCTAGAGGTTCAGTCTACTTTTCAAGGATAAACGTCGTTTCCAAATGCAAATAAATAAAATGCATGCAAAATATTTTCTGTCTGCGCAGTCAAGCTTTTGATTTATACTATAACTTGATGCGTTTTTCAACAAAATGAGATGAGTAAGATAATTATTTGATTAAAATCAAAAGCATATCATATATTTTTTATTTTGTTTTTGATACTGATATGCTATTGTCTTTTAAGAGTTAAATATTCAATTATTGCATTCATTATAAAATTCATTGGTGCATTAGCTCCATGGTGGGCTAATTATTTGGCTTCGTTTGTGGCTATACTGCCATTTTTTGCACATTTTAGACTAATTAGACGTTGATTTGGAGATGGAGGCGTGGAGAGCAATTTAACGTGGATTCCGAAACACTACTGCTACTACTATTACACCACATCACATCACTGTGCTTAGAGGTAAGTTGCCCCTATACAGTTTTGGAATGATGTGGGTGAAATGTCTGACTGGGCTTCGTGACGCTCTACGATCATATGAGACCGGGGCCTACGGCTTAAAATGGATTCCGAACCACTACAAACATCCATGACACCTCCGGCATTCGAACCTGAAGCCTATGTATCAATGGCCAGAGCTTGGATGTTTGCCAATTGGACATCAGGCCGCTATGGTGGACTAAGGCAGTCTGCCACCGACAGATTTCGAGGCAGGAGACGTTTTCTTTTCACGGGTAGGGTTTTCAGCCCTACGCCTAACGCTCTGTAGACATAATAGACCGGTAACTACGGTTTAAAGTGGATTCGAACCACTACTAACATCCATGTCACAGCCGAGATTCGAACCCTGTGGCCCTGAGCACCAGAGATTATTTTATGCAATCATCTTAAAATTACAACTTTAAATGTCTGGGTATTTCAACAATCAGCATATTTTGATTTTCATTTCAAACAGATGTTTTTATTAAATACATTAATAGTTATAGATTTTGAAGTATATTATAATTATAATTAATTTATTCAACAAAATAATTATTGTACAACGTAGAAATTTATAAACGTTATAAAGATCCAGACATTCTAAAATTTAATAACATCATTAGATTAAACTGGGCTGCTCATATATTTAGAATGAATGATTTAAGCCCTGTAAAAAGCTTGTTTTGGCAAAGCCACAGGGACAAAGACAAAGAGGAAGAGGACGACTCAAGTTGTTAGATGGATAGACGCCGTTGAAAAGATTTTGCTGCACTAAAGATTAAGAATTGAAGGATCATTGTCACCTAAAGGAATGCATGGAAATCTCTTCAAAGAAAAGCCTTGGCCTACTTTGGGCTGTTGATGATGATGAAAATAATTATTACTTTTTTCAAGCAAGAATCCTTAAGATATCAATTAACTAGTTAACTGTATAAGAAGTAGCATTTTGGCCTTAGTTGCTTTAATAACAATCCCAATTGAAAAAAAAAAAAAAAAAATAAAAAAATCTTTTACATTAAAATTTAAACAATTGAAGCTTTAAAAAAAAACAATTTTTAGTGTAATGAAAAGATTTATGGTAATAGTGAGCATAAATAAACACATTGTAGACGAGTAGTAGAAAATTAAACTGTTAAAATAATAATATTTTTATAAATCTTAAGCTCAAAGTATCAAGCTGCACGAACATAAATTACTTAAATTGCTGGCTGGCTCCAGTATTTACTTTGCATTTCATTATATTTTAATAATTGCAGCAAGAATAGTGTAGTGTAAATTGTGAACTCCGTTTATGAAAAGTTACTCCTTTGCCCCATCAGCAAATGTCCACACAGCTACTCCTGACTAATGCTCAAGTTTAAAATTGTTATGGTGTGCTTATTAATTTAACTGGTACAGCGTTAATTCTAAGTGAAGTATTTTATTATTGGAAAGAGAAAAAACAAGCATTTCTTTGAAAAGACGGAAAAAATGTGCAAAGAAAATAGCTAAGTAGTGAAATTCATCAGCAAGTGCCCATACAGAGAGCTATTCCTAACTAATGATCAAGTTTAAAATTGTTAGGGTATGCTTACTAATTTAACTCATACAGCGTTAATTCTATGTGAAATATTTAATTACTGGAACAAAACCCCATTTCTTAGAAGAAATGAAGAAAAAAAAATATTTAAAAAAAAAAAAATTGTATAGAAAATAGCTGGTACAGTTACGTTTATTCATTCTGCTTTTTTTTTTATAATGATTTTTTGAACATTTTAATTGACTCAAATAATTCATTGGTAGAAGTTTCCAGCATACATATAAATATTATCTCCATTTGCTTGCCCTACTAAATAAGCATGAAAAGTAGAATCCATGGTGTGGATACTGTTTTTTTTTTTTTTTTTTTAAATGTGCAAAATAAGGAATTTTTATCGTCTTGAAAAGATAAAATTCATCAGTTTTATAAATATAACCTACTTTTTTTGAAAAATTAATTTGAGGGCTTTTGAGGCCACCATTAGTATACTTGTTATTCAGTTCCTGTACTTATTTCTTAAAAAAGAGCTTAGTTAGTTGTATTAAGTAATTGAAATTTCGAAAAGAAACGAAAGAATTGCATTTGGAGTTTATAGTCCTTTTCATCAGAGCATCCTTTTCAATTGCAACCTCAAAAGAATCTTGGTCTATAAAAAGGCATCAGACAAAAAAAAAAAGTTTTACTTCATGAAAACTTTTTATTTCGCGTTTTTGCCAACAAACAGAGAAAACATTTTGGTAGTTAGAGAGAGAGGGAAAAAAGTCTATCTTGTTCATCAAGCAATGCGGTCGGCAATTCAATTGAACCAGAGCTGCAGTTTCTATCGAGTTGTCCTTTATGGTCCCCTTTTTCCCTTCAACCCTCTTTTTGTTGTCCTGTTATCTCAATCACCAGTATATCCTGATATCCTGAAGTAAAAATTGGTTCAATGCGCAGATCCATCGAGTTTTTAAAAATTTTTTTAGTAAAATTGCGAAGACGTAATTCGGGAAGTATGCAACTCATGATGACCCATACTTAGTTACTTTAATAGTAGAAATATTTAAATTCAAGTATTACAAAAAGTATTATCTCAAACAAATCAAGTATTATCTCAAGTATATCCTGAAGTAAAAATTGGTTCAATGCTCATATCCATTCAGTTTTTGTAAAATTGCCATAATTCAAGTAGTATGCAACTTTTATTAAGCAATTTTTAGTAAAATTACCATAATTCAAATAGAATGTAACTCATAATAATCTATACTTAGTTACTTTATTATTACGTACTTTATTACTATGTGTACGTTATTACTTACTTTAGTATACTTTATTATTATATATAATTGAAGTAAGAATTGGTGTAGTAATATTAATATGAGTAATATTTATATATCCTGAAGTAAAAATTAATTTAATGCGCATACCCATTCCGGTTTTCTAAAAATTTTTAGTAAAATTGCTGATATCTATTTCAAAAAAGTATGCAACTAATAATAATCTATACATAATTACTTTATTATTATTACGTACTTTATTACTATGTGTACTTTATTATTATAAATAATTGAATTAAAAATTTGTATAATAATATTAATATATCCTGAAATAAAAATTGGTTCAATGCGCATATCCATTTAGTTTTAAAAAAAAAAAATCTATAAAAATGCCGAGATGTAATTAAAAAAATATGCAACTCATAATAATCCATACTTAGTTACTTTATTATATTAGTACGTACTTTATTACTTACTTTAGTGTGCTGTGTTATTACATATAATTAAAGTAAAAATTGGTTTCATGCGCATATCCATCAAGTTTTTCTTTAAAAAAACATTTTAATAAAATTGCGGAGATGTGATTCAAAAGTATGTAACTCATAATCAATACTTAGTTACTTTAATAGTAGAAATATTTAAATTCAATCATTACAAAAAAAAAAAAAAAAAAATATTAGTGCATCTTTATTGATTCAAGTATGTTCTTCAATGAGCTCTTCATTTCCAATTCATCGTTCCTTACTTCTATTATATTTATTAAACAACGATGCTTCAGGCTAAATTAGATTCTTCTTAATCAATATTTCAATAATTGATTTAGCTTGCTTACCATAAGAAATTTTAAAGTATACATTTTATTAACGTTATAGTTAAAAATTCTTGTCATATTTGTATTTACTGTTCATTAATTTAATTTAATCAGACATTTTTAATTTATGATATGTTATGGCATATATTTAATGTTAATGATATATTTATTCATAAGCTTATTAATATTAATTTATTCTTAGTTTTTGCTTTTTTGTTTATGGTTGCAAAACATATACCGGATATTGAACTTTTGTCGTTAAAACTTTAGTTGGCTTTATTGCTTTATATTCATAATTTATAACAATTTTACCTTCTTCAGTGACACTCAGGTGTGTTGAATATACTTAATTTGTATAAATTAAAATTTTTTAACTTGTACAAAGATTTAAAATTTGTAGCAGAAATCTTAAATACAAAAGCTAAAACGAATAAATTTACTAAAAAACTAACAATGTAAACAATTTAAAAAAAAGAACTAGTCCTTCATCAACGTTGATCATATTTTATCCTGCGTAATAATATTGTTTTTGCAATTATTATGATATTGATTTATATATAATTAACAGAAGTTTCATATGAAAATGTTTAGTAAAATCTTTAACAACTTGAAATCATAAGGAAATTCGTACAAAATAATAATCAAGAAGCAAATAAAATTCAAAATAAATGAATTATTCTCATAAGAAAATTAATTTTCTAACTTTCTCTCTTTTAGCTTAAAGATCATGTCACTTACATTACTTATATTACTATAATGATCATATTACTTATAATTATATTTTTATAATTAAGGATTATATTATTATAATGATCAAGTACATTTAAAAAATTTAGTCAAATATTTTTTGTGTTGAAAATTTAAAATGGTCAATACTTTTACGATAATGAGGCATATACATCCCCGTATATAATCACGATTATGTGCATTAACAAAAATCAAGGCACATATTTTTTGTGATGGAAGTTTAAGGTGGTTAACCATTTTATCACATTGTACTTCTGCACTATTTTATTCATCATTATTTATTACATTTATCATAATATAGAAATAATTAATGTAATAAAAGTTAGTTCAGATAAGTATCATAAAAATGTGTTGTATTTATTTGAATATTATTAGTTATATTAATTTATGCTTAGTTATATTAATTAATGCTTAGTTTTTGCTTCTTTTGTTTATGGTTTCATTATGCAAATTTCAATAACAATTCAAATTTTGCATCCAATTTTTTTTCTTTTCTGTTCTTTTTTTTTTTTTTTTTTTTTTTTTTTTTAATCTGTGCTGTATGTTTCAACAAATTAGTAATGTAATGATGAATAATCTTAATAAAGATTAGTTAATAAAAATAAAATAAAGTTCAGATAAGTATCATAAAATATGTTATATTTATTTCAATATGTTACACTGTAACATTAATTTATGTTTAGTTTTTGCTTTTTTATTTATGGTTGCATTATGCGAATTTCACTAATAATTCAAATTTTGCATCAAAACATTGTTTTTTTGGATCTGTGCTGTGTGGTTTCAGTTTTTACTTTCCTCTTACCACCCTTCTTTGGCGCTGTTTTTGGCAACAAAATCAGTTTTGGTTTCCTTATTTATTTATTTTTTTCTTTTATTGGAATGGAGTTAGAGTGCGAGGAAAAAAACAAGAAAAGTGACTCAATGCAATTCCGATTCCCAACCGTAACTGAAATAAAGTGAAACGAAGCAAAATAAAAACGAAATGCTGGACCTTTGGAGGGTGGGTAGGAAAAAAGGAAAATAAGTCGTAAAAAAAAAAAAAAAAAAAAAAAAAAGGGTGGGCGAGAGTCCCTGAATTCCCATTTCCTTCTCCAGAAAAAAAAAAAAAAAAAAATAACGACATGTTCCGAATTAAGGACATATCCCGTTTTCTGGGAGTTCTCCATTCCTGTTTACGAGAGAATGTCATTGAGTTGGTTCCCTGACAGGAGTCCTGATTCCAAACTGTTTTCGATAAAATGAAATGAGAGGAATACCGATCAGTCCTGGGCAGGAGAAATTTGAGATTAGGAAAAAGGAAAAAAAAAAAAAATGCCAGGGTTAGATTTTTTTACATAATATTGCTTTTGTGGATGATGTGGATGTAAAATTTAGATTTGTGATGAAAATTTAAATTGGTTAACAATTTTATAATGATGAGGCATATAGGTCCCCATAAAAAAACCATGATCACGTACATATAATAAAATTAAGACATATTTTTTTTTTTGTGAAAATTGAAGGTAATTAATTTTTTATGACCATGCTCTTATACTATAATGATTATGTACATAAAAAAAAAAAAATTTAGTCAAATATTTTTTGTGTTGAAAATTTAAAATGGTCAATTTTTTTCAATAGTCAATTCAAAATCAAAATGGTTAATGATAATTAGGCATATAGGTCCCCATATGAAATCATGATCATACGCGTGTATCAAAATTAAGGAAAATATTTTTTTGTGATGAAAACTGAAGGTGGTTAATTTTTTTATGATGATTAATTTTTATAATTATAATGAGCATGTACTTAAAAAAAAAATTTAGTCAAATATTTTTATAATGAAAATTTAAAACGTTAATGTGGCATATAGGTCCTTCGTCTACAATCATGATCATGTGCATATAACAAAATTAAGTTAAAAATTTTTTTGTGATCAAAACTGAAGGTGGTTAATTTTTATGACCATGAAGCATATAAGGTCCTCATATACAATCACGATCATGTGCATTAACAAAATCAAGGTAAATGTTTTTGTGATGAAAATTTAAAGTGGTTAACCCTTTTATAATGATGAGGAATATAGGTCCCATATGAAATCATGATCATTTACAATATTAAAATTAAATTAAATATTTTTGTGCTGAAAACTGAATGTATTTAATTTTTTTATGGCCATGAGGCATATATATGCTCTTATACTATAATGATCACGTATATTAAAAATTTAGTCAAATATTTTTTATGTTGAAAATTTAAAATGCCAATTATTTTATGATAATGAGGCATATAGGTCCCCATATACAATCAGGATCATGTAGATTAACAAAATGAAGGTAAATATTTTTTTGCAATGAAAATTTAAATTGACTAACCCTTTAATAATGATTAGGAATATAGGTCCATATGAAATCATGATAATTAACAATAACAAAATTAGGTTAAATATTTTTTATAATGAAAACTAAAAGCTTTTAAAATCTTTTTTTATGACCTTGAGGCATATATGTACTCACATGCAATCATGTGCATTAACAAAAATTAAGGGAAATATCTGTTGGGATGAAAATTGAAGATGCCAATCTTTTCAAGACCTTGAAGCATGTTTGTCTTCATATAAATTATATCCAAATTCTTTGGTTATGCTTCATTTGGGCATAAACCAAAGTAATTTAAATATTTTTTGTACTGAAAACTGAAGATGTTAGATCCTTTCGAGACCATATTACACATCCTATATAAAAAAATAACCGTATACATAACAAAATAATTTTAAATATCTTGCATACAATCTTGAAAAGTTTCTTAAGATTTTATTGTTTTTTTAAACTATTAAAAAATCAAATAAAAATTTCTTGTCTTTAATTCAAACTATAATTTATTTCATGAAAAAATATTTAAAGACATATTATTTGTTATCTTGGATATAAATTTTTAGTATTTCTTGAAAGATTTTAAGATTTTATTGTTTTAAACTATACATAAAAAATCAAATAAAAGGAAAGTTTCATTGTAAACCTTTAATTCAAACTATAATTTATTTCATGAAAAATATTTAAAGACATATTATTTGTTATATATTTTAAGGATATAAATTTTATATGATGGTAACGAAAAAAAATAGAGTTCGAAACAATGTTTCATAGAAACTAGAGAAAAATACAAAGGAACTCAGATATTATAAAATTGTATAAAAACCTTAGGAAATATTTTTCCTCTACAATTAATATTAGATATTCATATAATATAATATAAAAAAATGCAATTTGAATATGTAAAGGCTTTATTAATTCTCAGAAGATTCATTAAATATTCTAAAATTATAAATTAAACAATAGAATTGTTTTTTAGCCAATGAATATTATTTTGGTTTAATATTATTTGGAACTTGTAAAGATGGAGATAAAACATAAATTTGTCTTTATATGCTTCTTTTTAATTATTATTTTTGTTGTTGTTAAATTATTCCAAATATACACAAATGATAATAAAAATCAGATATATAAAACCATGGGTGGATACTATATTATGAGATGAGAAAATTTGCTGATGTATTTGAATTTTATTTAATAATTTCTGTTTCTATTGTTTTGTTTATTTCTAATGCAATTTTACCTATAAAAATTTCTTTCGTCAAGTCCAAATGACTTAAACTGCAGCAAATCCGATTTCCTTTTAAGAGGGAAGACTTTCTAGAAGTTCTTTAAGACAAAATTTGTTATTTATTTTATAGTTAGCAGGTAAAATCCAGGTTCTTCAAACTTCTTTAAATGTCTTTAAAAATTTCTGGTGTCAAGTCTAAGTAACTAAAACTGTTACAAATCAGATTTTTTTTTTTTTTAAGAGGGGGAGACTTTTTAGAGATTCTTCTTTTAAGACAAAAATTTGTTTTATATTTTAAAGCTGGCAGATAAAATTCAGGTTCTTTCAACTTCAGTAAATGCCATAGATTTAGGTTTGGAAAATCTTGAACAAGATTTTCCAAACATAAATCTATAACATCAAAAGAAGCTAAACATCAAAGAAGATTGTAAATAGGTAATAAGAAATAAATTTCAAGAACAAAAATGTTTAGTTCGTTGTACTATCCCAATTTACAATATTCCTCAGTAGTTAAACAATTAATTTATCATAAAAAATATTTAATATTTGCACAGATGTTTTCAGACAAACATTATACACTATAAATATTATTAAACGGAAATGCTCGCAATCCTTTGAATGAAATAAAATGTTATTTCCATTATTCATAAACAAGATATTGTGTCTTTTATTTCCTATGCTTCTAATGTATGGGATTCTGAACTACCCAGAAAAGATCAATCTTAAGTTACTTTTTAATCAATATAGAGAAGCATTAGGTTTCGAATTTTTTGTGGATTTTGTAAAATTAGCTATGATTCTGCTTTTTCCCTTGTTTTACACTGCATATCCATATAATTTTTTTTTTTAACATTAATTTTTATATTCGCAATTTTGTATTTGTTATATGCAATGCTGCAATCCAGTACTCATGAAGGTTCTTTGTAGATCATATTTTTAATATATTTACTTACTAAAGGCAATAAAATCTGAATTAGTTTTCACGTCTAGTTTGGTTTGCCACGAGGGCTAAATAGACCCGGAATCTGCAGTTTAATTTTCTCACGTCTAATACTACTCTACAATATATTCTCTATTCCTTCGAAAAAAATTCTCTGTCCCTCCAACCTAATCCTAAAAGACCCAACTGTCTCTACCAGAAAAGTTCCACCAAAAAAAAGGGAAGAACAGAAAAAAGAAGGCAGCATGTCCCAGTTGGGAACTAAAGGAGAAATTGAATGGCCGTAGTCCAGGAATAATTTTGCCATGTAGATAGATCCTTCCCAACAAGAAATCTCTGGCAGTGGTCGTTCTTTCTGAAGAAAGCTGTTGCCTGGCTTGGTCATTCTCTGGAGAGAATCTCGGAACGTGCCAACATGCAGGGTTGTTGCAGAAAAAAGGAACGCCTGGGGGCTTTCTTCTTTTCTTATCGTGCTCGCTTCAATCAAGGCCAAATTCTTAAGTGCCAACCTGGAATCACGTTTCTTGGCCATAACAATTGAATACTCTCTCACTCTCTTTTTTTAATTCATTGAATGTGCTTTTCATGATTATAAGATTCGAAAATTCTTCTTTATTTTTTGGATAGCTAGTGTGGAGTAAAAATTGTTTTAAGTTATTAATTATTGTTCGGACGAATGACCCGCAAGAGTCACCGGATTATTGAATTTTCTGTTGTTTTTGCCCTTTGGGTGTCTGAGTATGGGGTTCAGAAATAACAATTCTGCACCATGCAAAAAAATAGTTGTTGTTGTTGTTTGAAGTTGATTAATTTTAAATCGTGTTTGGAAAAATTGGGAGGCAATTCGAACTGTAGACAAACAAATAAACAGATCTGGTATTAAACTTTAAAAAAAATATATACATGAGCTATTTTAATGTATGTGCCTTTAATTTGTGTCTCTTCTTGAATGTTTCTGAAAGACAATAATTTTAAGTCATTGGTCTGATAGGAAGTCAGATTCAGAAAAGAATTAAAAGCAACTTTGTTACTAATTAAAAATAATAATTCTTCTTCATTGCGTGCAAGCAACCCATAGTGGGCCAACTCCGTCTGTCTACTGGCAGATTTTGAGATAGAAGATGTTTTCTTTTACGGGGTAGGACTGAAACCATACGCCCAAATTCTACAGTCATATTAGACCGGGACTTACTGCTTAAAATGGATTCCGAAACGCTACACACATCCATGGCACTATAGGAACACGAGGCCGAAATCGAGTAAAAAATCAAGTTCGATTTTTCAACTTGGATTTTTCAATCTCAATTTGAATTTTCAATCTATTGTTTTCGCGCTGAAATCAAAAATAAAATTTATAATAAATAATATTTAAAAAATAATAATTTGAAAAATTCCTTATAAATATAAACCTAGCAAAAATAATAATGACTGTCACGAAATTTTGAGAATTAATAATAACATTTACAACTTCTTTTAAATTATATGGCATGGGAGCTTAAAATTAAAAAAGAGAAATTATTTTAGATTTTGATTATTGTTATACTAATGTATGTGCGTGGTTGAGAAATAATAATTCTGTATTTATGCAAATAAATAAATAAATAAATAAAAACGAAGAAGAATTTCGTGTTTGTTTTTTTTTAGTTCTGAATTTTCATGAATTTGCTTTCAATATAATATCTCTGGAAAAATTGAAAAGCAATCATATCTCTTGAAGCAGTAATAGTAGACGAATGTTTAAAATAAAAAATGTAAAACTTTTTTATTCGTTAGTAAATTCAGTCTATAAAAATGTTTTGAAATAATTTCTCTTTTTATGGATATTTTTACAGAATAATGAAAATTTTAGGGAGCTTGTCTCAGTATGAAGATAGAATAAGCATTGTATTAAAAGCAATTTATTACACTAAATAAATAAATATAAAATTTTATGAATGGTCTTAAGAAAGGCATTTTAGCATTAAATTTTGATTTTCAAACATACGCTTAGGTTTAGAAAGTAAAGGAAAATTATTTTAAATTATTTATTATTGTTCTTAGGGTGATTCCTAAGGATAGCGGAGCTATTAAAATTTTATCTTCATAGTTGCAAGGTTGGTTTCTTCTTGTTTATGGGGATGAAGAAGAATGATAATTCCATACATAGCTGGAAAAAGTTCAAAAATGAATAACTTAGAGTCTAATGATTATTTTAGCAGGAAAATATTCTAATCAATAACATTTTAAAAAATTGAATTGTTTTGATTATAGAATTTTAAATTTAATAGATTTGAACTTCTAAAATTGCTAAATTAAATGCTGCATTCAAGACTTTCTTAGCGCATTATTTATCTAGAAATTTTTCATAACGTTTTTTTCTTTTGGAATTGAATTTAGTAGTATATTTTTAAATTATTCAAACTAGATAACATTTATCTGCCAGTAGGCAGATGGCCTTGCCCACCATGAGGCTGTTACGCCAATGAAGAAGATAATTTTACAAATTGACATACAGCATATTTTCTATCCATAAAAATTTTAACTAAATAACTTAATTATTAAATCAAGGTAATAACTTAAAAGTTAATTTAAATGTAACTTAATTTTTTTCATGACGTACGATTAAATTATTTCATCTCTCCTTACGGAAAATTTTAAAGTGTGAAGTTATGAATTTAAGTTTTTTAGCGGAATTAAAATGAAATGCATATACTATATAGAGTGTGTATATGGACATACATATTTGGAAAAAAAAAAAAAAAATGTATAGGTTTTTAAAGATTTAATGAGACGTTATGAGATAGTTTTAATATAAGTTATAATGTCTCTTTAAATATTTTATGTCTATTAAGCATTTTTAATATACATTCACAAATATTTCGATCTGGTATAAATATTCTATTAAATCCTACAATTTTGAATACGCAAAATTGAGTAGCTTAAAAATGTTAATATATAGATGCTTCAGCTTTGCAATAAATGTGTCTCCTTTTTCGAATCGATATTGCAGAAAAAATAATCAACAAATTAATGGTATTATATATGTATACAATATACAAATAAATCAACGGTATTATTATACATATTTATAATAATTATACTTTTATTTCCTAAAATAAATATAAAAAATAGTTTTTATGCAGTCATAATTTTATTGGAAAAAAAATGTTTCTTAAATGCAATTTTCAAAACAACAGTTTTCCGTTCATTTACCAAAGTATTTAAATTTTTATACGGCTTTGAAATATATGCGCATCTGTTTCAAAGCTTGCGACTTGATTTCTATACAAATATCAATAATCTTTTAATTACGAATTTCAATTATTTTCACCTAAGCAATCATGATCCGACACTTTATTTGACTGAATTTACATATAAATAATCCTGGTAGTGGCATGGATGTTTGGTGGTGGTTCGAATCCACGTTAAACTTGAGGTTCCGATTTAATTAGCTAAAAGTGTGCAGAAAATGACCGTATTGCGACAAATCGAGACCAAACTATATAAAAATATTTTAAATGGCTAAATTACGAATATCCCGCGTTTTGCACTCTAACGTAAAAGAATATGTAACAATACAACTTAACCAACCATCCTGTTATGTTCCTGGCTAAGATTACAATTTTGACAATTCTAGAAACCTGTACTCAAGTCAGTATCTAAGCTGTGGTAAGGAATGCTAAAGAGTCTTAAAACGAGTGGTTTTGCAGCAGGGAGATGACACGGTCTAAAGGTATTATCTCTTTAAAAGGTGTGACTTGTGCACTGCCTGCCGTAATAAATAATGCTGTCAGAAGTCAGGGCAGCCCGCGGGCTCGTACAATGGGTATTTCTGGAAAGAAGAACAAGGGAGGTGCGGAAGCGTTTGTGGGAAGAAGAGTTTTTAGCTGTGGTGCCAGGTGTAAGGTGAAACAAGGTCAAAGTATGTCTGCAGGTATTTCGGGGAGGTTTCGCGAAAACGGATTCACCGAGTTTTGCGGACGCATTTCTTCAAACAGTAAATTCCTTTCGTTGAAGAGCTTGGATTTTATGAAGCAAGTTTTATATACCATAATAAATTTAACAAAAAGAAAAATTATTTATTTGAAATTGTTTAAATATGTTCTGATGATATTAAATAATTTTTTTTTATAAAAAATGCTTATAGCCTTGTAAGATTTCAACGGGCGTGAATGGCCACGGTGGCACAGGTATCCTTTAAAATATTGGTTCCGGTCTAATGCGATCGTAGAGCTTTGTCTTGAGGTTTAATCAATCTGCAGCCTTCGTGGTTCCTCGCTAAAGTGAAGCTGCATACTAACCTTAGTCATGGACTAGTGGGTCAATTGAACCTGGTGTAGGCTTTCCTACATCAGGTGGATTATTACAACAAGTTGTTGTTATTCAACTCTTTGGTTGGTTAATTGATTGATTTTATTCTTTTCATATGTGGAAAAAATAATATAAATAATAATAAAGAATATTTCGGCAGCTATAGCAGAATAGTTGAGGGTTTTTTACCTGGGAAAATATTTGTAAAGTATAACTAATGGGAAGAAATGAAATAATTGGGAATTGTTGAATTTTTAATTTCGTGTTTATTATTGAAACCTTATTTAAATAATTTTATTATGACTAAGTAGTTTTAATAATTATTTTAAAAGGAGACGTCTTATCATATGCTCAATATTTAAAAATTAACAATAAAAGATAATATTTTTCAACATAGCAGATTGATAGCTTTGATTTTCGCCATTTCGTTTATTCTATTTTTTTTTTTTTTTTAATTTTGTGTGATTTCTTCTTATTAAAAATAAATTAATTTGACTTAATATATAAAAGTAATCAATTAAGATTAATTTGATTTAAAAATGCAAAAAAAGGATATTATTAATTTTGAAATAAAGCATACAATTTCTAAAGCTTTTTATTCATCTCTTTTTATATAAAAAATATAAGTATTTATTTTAAGCAATAGAAATTTTTATTTAACTTATTTTAAAGCTTATGTTTTGCAATGAAAAGTTTTTGAAATGAGTTTATAAGGTAAAAAAAATAATAATAAAATGTTTCAAAATAAGGCATATAATGCTACTGATAATATTTTAAAATGATTACAAAGAATAAAAAAAGATATGTATAAAATAAAGTAAAAAATAAATTGTATTTTTAAATAATACATATAAAGAAAATAAAAATATGAAGCATATTACAATTAACATTCCAAATTTTTTTTTTTTTTAATAATCATTTTATTTTTACAAAAATTTTAAATAATTAAAATCAATCTCATGCAAATTTTGTGATTACTAAATTCAAATCTTTTTCAATTTAATTGTACGAATTCTATTAAAATATAAATCAAATTATTTTTACGGTTACTGTCGGTAGCTTTCATGAAATTCTTTTCTATACCTCATTTGGCTCTTTGGCAAGGCAAGAGGTGATTTCTCGCCAATTCTGCCGACTGGAACGTGACGTATACGAAAGAGGAGGGAAGCAGGCCACGTGCTCGTTCACAGGGGAGTGCTCCCTGAGTTTTGGAAAGAGGGGAGGGTCTCTTCCTCTCCCTCTGGAATAAACCCCTTCCAAATACGGGTGCAGTTACGGTTAACTTTTAAAATTTAATAGAACAGCGGAAATGGGGTTTCCTCCCAAACTTTAACGTTGGATATTGAAACGAGTGATTTTTGCGTGTATGTATTTAAGTTTATGCGGTGTTTCGAATACGGAAAATCTCTTCAATCTATTTTTAGTAGATTCTATTATTATATAAAGGTTATTTCATTTAAACCGATAGGTTAGTACCATAGAATAATTCTGTGCTACTAACTGAAATAAAAAATAAATAAATAAATAAAATAATAATAATAAATAAATAAATAACATGAAAATATAATATGTGTAATTTGTTATTCTATATTATTGATTCTTTCTTCTATTAATTAATTACTTATTAATTAATTTATTTTTTTTTAATTTACTTTTTTTTCTAAAGAAACGATCTATCCTTTTTTTTAAATAATCAATTAATTTTTAAAATTTATATTATATTATAAGCACCTAATGCTGCTTTGTTAATTTTGTTATGAATAAATAAATCGATAAATCGAAAAGAATAAATTAGAATCGATCAATAATTTTTTCAAAGAATCAATATACCTTTTTAAATTATATTATATTCTAAGCACTAATGCTGCTTTTGTTAATTTTGTTATGAAAAAAAAAAAATAAATAAGATAGATAAATCGAAAAATAAATCAGAATAAATCTGCTTTGTTAGTTTTGTTTTGAAAAAATAAATCAATCGAATTGAGAATCAAACATTTTTTTCAGAGAATCAATAAATCTTAAAATTATATTATATTCTAAGCTTTGCTCGTTAATTTTCATTAATGAAGCTAAAAAAAATTAATTAATCACGTACAAGTTAAAAATAGCAAAGACAAGTTTGAGATCGCTATTTTTATTTGATTTGTTTTTGTTTTATTTTTTGTTTGTTTTTGTAATTTTTCTAACTTTGCTGTCGATATAAAATGAATAAAGAGTAATCACACGGAAAGAATTCTAATAATTTGTTTTTAAAGAGTTTAATATCTGATGCATTTTTTGCATTCAATATTAAAAAAATAATACTACATGAAAAGGTGACGTGAATACATGAAATAATACATGAAAGACGTACGTAGACGTCTCTTCTATATTTTATCTTTTCATCTATAACGAACATGATACAAATAAATTGGAAAAAAATCAACAAATTTCATAAAAGCATTTTAAAATGCATCAGTATATTCTGATGTATTTTAAAAATTTATTCTTTTCGCTATATTTCTGCCAATATTTGAGATTTTATTATTAAGTTAGACATATTTAAAAGATACAGTGTAAAAAGAGCAAACAATCTTCGATAAATATTTTTGTTCAATAATTTGCTTTTTTTTATATTTAGTTTTTGTATATAATACGAATAAATGCTTCTTTTTTTTTTTATTTATTGGTTGGTAAACAAATATCCATTAAAGGATCTTATAGTTTTTAAATTTTTGACAAATTAGACATTATTAGATGTTTACAAAATTGTCATTTTTCTTGAAAGGGACTAAAAATTTTTCTTTGTCAACAAATGCAAATTGAGAAAAATAAACAACAAATTCCAAAAATAAATAAATAGATAAAAAAATACGATTTGTTCGCGTTTATTTTGTGATTGATTTTGTGTTGACTTTCTAATTTTTCCATGAATGGTTTGTTTCTTTACATGAATCTTCAAGTTTAAAATTTAAATTTTACTCGTTTGTTTATTATTAAATTAAACCAACAATTTTAACATTTAATAATTTAACATCAATAATTTTATCATTCTTCATTTCAAATATAAATGAAAAAAAAAAAAAAGGACACTTGCATACATTTAATATCATTCTAGATATTAAGCATCAGATAAGTTGATGTTCTATATTTGATGTATAAATGTTTTTCCTCATGATTATACAATTTAAAAGCAATATTTCAACTGTCTCACTTAGTCTTACGATACTATGGTTATCGCTTTAAAAACAAGTAGATGCAATGGTGACTTTGATAGATTTCGCTACGACAAAAGGACTACTTATTTGGAATTTTCTATATTTTTATAATAAGCAAATACAAGTATAAGTAAATTACCTTTAAAATTCATTCTTAAAGCACTACTGCCTTTTATAGTTATAATGTAACAAAAGTATCTAGGTAATGTTGAATTATTAACTTAAATTGACAATTTTAACAATTTACAATTCTGCAACTATCAATGGACAATGAATAAAGAACTTTTCATAATTGATAATGCTGGACAATGATATGTCCAATATTAGTATCAATGACTTAATGGTCATCAATAAATAAATATGCTACAATTGCTTATGTAGATTATTCATTAATGAAACTTGCTTAAGGAATGAGCGAATCTGAATAATTCTATTATATTAAATAGTTCTGAATAATTCTATTCTCTAACAATTCTATTGAATTCTATAATTTTGAAGGCCAATAATTGTATCAATGACGTAGTAGTCAAGTGTCCGTTATTGGAAGAAGGAAAGAAATATTCCAGTTTCATTTTTTAATTCATCACTTATGTTTTATTAATTATTTTTGACACTAATAAATATGCTACAATTACTTATGTAGACCATTCATTAATGAATCTTGCATAAGGAATGAGCGAATCTGAATAATTCTATTCTCTAACAATTTTATTGAATTCTCTATAACTCTGAGGGTCAATATTTGTGTAACGGTATAAAAGAATAAGGGAATCTGAATAATTCTTTCTATTAAATAATTCTAATCAATTAAATAATTCTGAATTATTCTATTCTAATTAAATAGTTCTGAATAATTCTAATTAAATCCTTCTGAATTATTCTATTCTAATTAAATAGTTCTGAATTATTCTATTAAATATAAATTAAATAATGCATAATTCTAATTAAATAATTCTGAATTATTCTATTCTAGTTAAATAGTTCTGAATAATTCTAATTAAATAATTCTGAATAATTCTAATTAAATAATTCTGAATTATTCTATTCTATTAAATAGTTCTAAACAATTCTATTAAATAATTATGAATAATTCTATTCTGTTAAATAATTCTGTATAATTCTAATCAATTAAATAATTCTGAATTATTCTATTTTATAATTAAATAGTTCTGAATTACTCTATTTTAATTAAATAGTTCTGAATAATTCTAATTGAATCCTTCTGAATTATTCTATTAAATATAAATTAAATAATGCATAATTCTAATTAAATAATTCTGAATTATTCTATTCTAATTAAATAATTCTGAATAATTCTAATTAAATAATTCTGAATAATTCTAATTAAATAATTCTGAATAATTCTAATTAAATAATTCTGAATAATTCTAATTAAATAATTCTGAATAATTCTAATTAAATAATTCTGAATTATTCTATTCTATTAAATAGTTCTAAACAATTCTAATTAAATAATTCTGAATTCTATTCTGTTAAATAGTTCCGAATATTCTATTCTCTAATAATTCTATCGAATTCTTTAATTCTAAAGGTCAATATTTGTATCAATGACTTGGTAGACAATTGCCCGCTATTAGAAGAAGAAAAGAAATATTCCAGTTTCATTTTTAATTCATCACTTATGTCCTATTAATTACTTTTTACACATCAAACAAAATTAAACCTCCAAACCTGAAACTAATCCTTAAACTATTCGAGACGAAAATAAATTTTCAATAAAAAAGGAAAACGTTATTCAGTAAAAGATTAAAATTACAAAAAAATGTCGTCTAAATGGCTTAAAAGATATTAAAACTGTGTAAAACAAACAAAGTGACGAATATTAAATAGACGAAAGGTTAAAAAAAAAAAGGGAACATGGCCATTGTTTGGGAATGCATTAAATGACGTTTTAATAACTACCATTTTTCCTGGAGCTTCTCATGTTTGCCGAAGGGTTTTTAAATTGAATATTTCATACTGCTACTACACGAGCGACGTGTTTGATTGGATGAATTAATCTCCTGTATCCATAAAAATGTCAGACTTTTTTAATTACAAAGAAGGTTAGTTTGCCTTCCATTGTACTGCGAAGATTTATAAAAAGATCTATGTTTTCCGCTTTTTATCTTCTTTGGTGATTCATCTTTTGTTCTTCCTTGGCTTTTTCGGAGAAAGTTTGGTTTTTGCGACATTGTGTGTTTTTGAATATTAAAAATCTGTAGTGTTTTGGATCGTTTTAATAAATTGACTGATTAATTTTTACTGAAAGAGCTTTGTGTAATAGGTTAAGTTAGTTAAGGTGTTTAACAATTGTCGCATTGTAAAATTGTGTAATGTTATGAAGCAATCAGTCTTTTTTGCTATTCAGATAATTTTCTGTAAACTTTCTGATTATATATGCCTGGAAAATATTTCTTATTTAATTGTAAGGTAACTCTGTTGTGTGCAGGTTGGGCAACCAGATTGTAACTGGGTGTGGTTGGGTTGAGATACTTGAAGCACAGGTTTGAGCTTTAAACTCACAGCTTTATTTAAACACATAGAAAACACCGCAGATATTCAATTAGAGGCATACAGCATTTAGCATTTAAAACGGACAATTATAGATTCGTAAAAGGAATCCTCTTTTAAGCTGAAAACTTGATACTCGGCGACGCGCAGGGTACGCGAAATACTTCCTCTCAGGGTGAGAGTCTGTAGGTAAATTGGCCATTTATTCTGAACGCTACAGGGTGGGTTGTTCTTGAAGAGATTTTGTCATCTGCATGTGAGCAAACTTATCCTTCTGCTGATTTTTTGTATTACTTTCTGGTATATAACAGCATGATCGATTTTATACAAATTTCAATGACATTCAAAGTGCTTAATGTAAAAATTCTTTAAACGGCGACATTCGAAGTAGTGAACGAGAGCTGTTGCCATCTACATATGTGAAGCCTTATTCTTTTGTTTATTTTTGTATTACTTTCTAGTATATAATAGCATTATTAATTTATACATATTTTAATGACATTCAAAATGCTTTAATACACACATTATTTCAACCATGACATACAATATAGTGATTTTAAGAAAAGATGATGCCAAAGAACGGAGTTATTACAATCTACATATGAACAGAGTCACCCTTTTTTGTTTATTTTTGTACTACTTTCTGGTATATAAGAGCATGATTAATTTATATAGATTTCAATGACATTCAAAGTGTTTTAATATAAAAATTCTTTACACGACGGTGTATGAAGTAGTAATTTTAAGAAAAGATACTGTCAAGAAAGGGAGTTATTACTATATGGTAGTAAGTCATGCCATTATGACTTACGGTCATAAGTCATTTATCATATCCTTAGTCTTTATGACTATATGATCATAAATCATTTATCATGCTCACAAGACCGGACTCATCCTTCTCTATTTATTTTTATTAATTTCTGTTATATAAAGCATAATTGATTTATACAAATTTAATGACATTCAAAATGCTTTAATATAAAAATTCTTTAAATGACGACATACTACGCAGTCACTGTAAGAAAAGATACTGTCAAAGAAATGGAGTTGTTACCATCTACATTCGAACCAACTTTCTCAATATGTGCCCAGCGTTGTTTACCGTGGGTCGCATTCATCAAAAAGTTTATTAAAAGACGAAATGAAGCCTCTTCGTCGTCGTTTAATTAATCTGCGCCACTCGACTGCAGCTATTAGCGTCCCGCAGTTAATCACTCCTCTCCTCGACTGCGATATTTTTACGTCACGAGCAAATATTTGCTCGACATTTTTGAAGACTTTCGCCTGGCTTTTTACGAACCTAATTGCTCGTCGGTGAGCGTGCGCCTCCAGAAAGTTTCTTTGATGTTCGCTAAGTAAATGAAACTTTTCTGCCGGTCTGGGACCGATGCGGTTTTCTTCCGTGGGCCGCATTTTCGTGCTCTGGCTTCAGGGGGGTTTAATTTTGATTCAGTGAAAAAGGAGATTTCTGTGAAATGATTGGGAAGTTTTGATATGAGAGACTATTTATATGTTCTTTTTTTATATATGTACTGTCTGATTTAAATAGTTATTTGTCAAATTTTTGGCTATTTGGGAATTTGCGAGTATTTGAATGTTGAGGCGTATTTGATGGTAGTAAACAGTATATCCATTTGATTAATTAATAATCCACCCTTTTAGCTTTGAATTTATTGTACAATTTTAAAATTATTTTTTTTAAATTTATAATATTTTTTTTAATATAGATTATTTAACATATATAATCATTATATTGTGTTTTAAATTATAATGGATAACTTTTGGATTGCTTTCATGTTAACTTATTTCCTTGTATTCCAATATAATAAATGGAAATTCAACATGAAATTTTAAAAATAATTTTCAATGATATGCATATAAAATAATGATTTTTAATGTGCTTTAGATTTATTTGTCAAATTTATGGTTAACCGTGTAAATTTGTGAATATTTGAATTTTGAGGCTTATTTGATGATAGCTTTAAATATATTTGTGCTAGTAAACGCCATTTGATAAAATGTAAATAATATTTTAGCCTTTGAATTTATTGTACAATTTTAAAATATATTGCATACGAATAAGTACTGGTTTCGCTTGTTTCGATGTAGAGAGGGAAGAAATGGGCAATACTAAATGTACATACAGTTGTTTGATGTACTGCTATGAAATGAAATACAGAAAATAATGAACTGTTTTATCTTCGTGAAAAAAATTTTTTTTTTTTTTTTTTTGTCCATTTTTAATTTTTGTTGAGATTAATCATCAATTTCCACACAAACAAAAGATTGAAAAGATATACAAAAACCGCATTGTATTTGTTATATGGTTGATATAAAAAATACTTTATTGAATGATTCTCAATTTAAAAAATGAAATCTATTTTTTGCATATAAATAAGTACTGATCCTGTTTCTAATTCAGTGTAAAAAGTTTAGAAATGATAATTATGTTCTCCGTCTTATAGCATAATATATTTAATTTATTTTTTATCTTTTAAAAAAGATAATCAATCTAAACACCGTTATATACATACAGAGAAAAACTTGAAAAGATATACAAAAACTACATTGTGATTGTTATATGGTATGATTAGATAAAAATACTCATGAGAATCATTGGCAATAAAAACTGTAAATCTGTAAAGTTTACAATAAAAACTGTAAAAAGTTTTTTGTATAAGTAAATAAGTACTAGTTCAGTTTTAACCTGTTGGCAATGAAAATAGTTTAGAAATGAAAATGTAATTATGTTCTCCGTCTCATTGCAGTACATCAAACTGTATTTATCTTATTAAAAAAAAAATGTGTTCAAAACTTTTTAATTTTTGTTGAGATTAACCACCATTATATCCACACAAAAGAAAAGGCTGGAAAGTTTATAAAAAACCCCATTGTAGTTGTTATGTGGCATAAATAGATAAAAAATAGTTGTTACATTCATGAGAATCACCTTAATAAAAACTGTAAGGGAAAACAATTTGATCTCCCTTCTCCCAGAAGGCCCACACGAGGAATTCTTCGCTGATTACAGAATCTCCACGACAGCTTCCGAACATTTATCATGTGGAACCTAACCTTGAGACTGCGTCTAGATTCGCGAATAAAAGTACAATCTCTCTTATTTTTCGTGCACTTCATCTAGAACGTGTTGTGAGTGGGCAATTTTCCTCCTATTCACCCAGATTTGGGCTATTAATCCCCTGAAGGGATTATTTTTCTTGATGATGTATTATTTCTTTCTCTCCATGGATCATGTAGTAAGCCAGAAATTCTATTGGAAAAAAAAAAAAAATGTGATATGTTTTTTTAAAGCTACTAAATCTGGAAATAAATTAACTTTGCATTTGGGTTGTGTTTTTCAGTTAACTTCAGATGTTCAAAAGCTATTCAATAAAGGATATTTTATCTTTTTTTTTAAGAAGACGCTATAATTTATGGACTTTCCTATTGTATTGATATTTGTTCTTAAAGTCTTAAAAGATGCCTTTTATTTACATCAAGGGATTTTGTGATCCATATAGTACTTTAAGTGATTTCTGTAAGATAATGGAGGTTATTTCCTTCAAAGAGGATTTTTAGGTACAGCTGCCTAACATTTGCATATTTTATGGGGAGGAACACCCACATAGCTATCAGAGTGTTGATGCGAGACATTCTCATGCTCTCTAACTTGCTAAAATGGCTCCTCGTTTCTTAAAGCATGACGATTATATTGAGTTATGGCTCGTTCTTCTTAAATAAATGTATTGAATAATTCAGTTTATTGAAAATTATTGGGGCCATATCACCATATCGCCGTGTAACCCTTCACGAAAATAATAGATGCGTTGCCTAATTAGAGTATTCCTAACCTTTGGAAGATAATTGCATTGCATTTTGCCACATGGCAATGATCTTCCCTCCATGAAGAGAGAGCGAGATGTATATGACAACTACTTACATACATACATACATACATACATTACATACATTGCTATATTATCTTTCCATTACTCAAAGACATTAGACTTCTCATATTGAATTGGAAAAAGGGCTGGTTCTTTTCAAATGGTTGCCAATTCAAATTATTAGGACTTAAAAATGTTTTGATGCTGACTCCTACGCTACGAGAAAAATCATAGATGCTGTCTAATTCGCGTGTTCTTAAATTTTGGTTGGAAATTGTATTGCATTTTAAAACATGGTATTGATCTCTCTTCTTCTATGTATTAAATAGAGAGCGAGATATATGTCAGGCATCTACATACATTACGAATTTCTATGGAATTTTTTTTCATTGTTCAAAGCATTGACATTACACTGCTTATTGGATTAAAATACTAGTTATTTATTTAAATGTTGCTAATTCAAATTATTAGTGCTTTAAAATGTCATGATGCCGACTGCAATCCTACAAGAAAAATCATAGAGACTGTCTAATTCGTGTGTTCCCAACTTTTAGTTTACAAAAGCATTTTTTTTAAAGATAAAACGGTTTCAGGAATGATCTAATATGTGGGTTGTCTTAAATCATACTTGTAAATGTCAAAAAAAGCAAATACTTGTCTTTCATTTCATATCGCCCCTGTAAAAATTGCATTTGCTGTCTAATTCGCGTGTTTTTAAGTTTTTGGTTTACTTTTTAATAGACAAAAATAGTTTTAAGAAAAATTGTATTTGCTGTCTAATTCTCGTGTTCCTTACTTTTTGTTCGAAAAAGCATTTTTTAAACCTATAAAATAGTTTTGTGAATGAGCTAGTGAGTGAATTATCTTAAATCATTGACAAAAAATGAAGTAAATACTTGTTTTTCATTTCATATCGCTCCTGCAAGAAAAATTGCAGTTGCTGTCTAATTCACGTGCTCCTATCTTTTGATTATCAAAGCATTTTTTAAACGATAAACTAGTTTTCGGGAATGAGCGATTGTGTGGGTTGTCTTAAATTATAATCACACACGCACACAAATGAAATTAATACATGTTTTTCATTTCATATCTCCCTTGCAAGAAAAATTGTAGTCGCTGTCTGATTGTGTTCCGAACTTTTTGGTTTGTAAAACATTTTTTAACAGATAAAATGATTTTTGAGAATAAATGAGGGTGCTTGTTGTCTTAAAGTAAAGAAAAATCAAGTATATACTTGTTTTTCATTTCATATCGCGCCCGACTCTGCAAGAAAAATTGCAGGTGCTGTCTAATTCTGCACATTCAAGACTGAGGATGCTTTTCTTTAACCTACAAAAAAGGCAAGGCACATAAAACAAGGGAAATAAAGCGAACTGCAGCCATGCACCAGAGATTATGACCCTCATGTTTTCCAGAATTCTTCTGCTAACCCTTTCTGAGGGAAAAGATAAAAATTCCTATGGCTGAACCTGCTCGTAAATTTTTTTACGACCCTGTTTATACTGAACTGTTTTGCAGAACAAGGAAAACTGCTCCCCAAGCGTTTGCCTCTTTCAGTGCCTTTCTGGCGTTGCAGATAGGAACAAGAAACTCTTTGGCTTTTACGCCGCCCAGGGAGACTACTACAAGTTTATTAAAATAAAGTTCTTCCTTGGTTATGCAGTTGTTTAGTTTTTTTCATGTTTCATTTTCTGTTTTTTTTTTTGAAAATGTGATAAGTTTATTTATTATGTTGTGAAAAATATTTTATGGTTGGTTGGACTGCAGTATTTCAGAAATAAGTTATGGGCTTTGTCCCTAATTTAATTTTTTTATTGTGCATTGAATTTCACTTTTTTTACTGGCTAAGTAATCTGAAACAAGTACTAGGGTCAAATAGGTTTATTTTTCTTGGCCATTTTTTTTTTTTTTTTTGACTCACCCTATTGAATTCTGTGGAATATATCAGAACTTGATATTAAATTTTAATGACGTTAAATTAACAAAATGAATAAACCTTTTGCAAGATTAAGTTATTTTGAAATTAAATTAATGACTCAATAAATTAAATTATTTCATGAAAAACAGTCATCTTAAAATTAGGAAATTAATTTATAACAGCTGTTATAAGATTTGCCTATTATTTAAAAATATTCGATAAACGTTGCTGTCAATAATATCACACTGTTTGAATCATTGCAATGAATATTTCTCTTTTTATGAGTAATACTCAGCTATCTTTGAAAGCCGTGTCCATGTATCGAGTTAATTTATCAAGCACCATTAATACAATTAATCAATCATGAAATTAAATTTTCATGAAAACAATCACCTTTAAATTCGCAAGGGGTTATTGAAAGATTTGAGAATTTTAGAAAGATTTATTAAATGTTACTTTCGATAACACCGACAATACCATTTCTATTGTTATAAGATTTTCCAATAATAAAAAAAGATTTGAAAAACTAATGTTTTAATAATATCGTTCATCCTTGCAAAGAATATTTCTTCTCCTTACCCATTCTCAGCAATCTTCGAAATGGAGATCCTTATATTGAGTTGATTTAGCATCCATCGTTAATTAAATTAATCATCCATGTAATTAAATTTTCGTGAAAGCAATCATCATACAATTACATAAAAATTGCCAATGGATATTACAAGATCCGTGAACCTCAGAAATTTTTTTGAGAAAAGTTACTTTCGATAACATCAACAATACCATTTCTGCAACATCGATATTGACAATAATATCCTTGCAGCAAATCTTCCTTCCTCCTCAGCAATATTCAAAAAAAAGCCGAGTCCAAGTCGAGGTGATTTAGCACCTAGCATTAGTTAAATTAATCACCCATTATAAAGATTTAAGAAACGTTACTTTCGATAACTTCGACAATACTCTTTCTATATTATCGGTAATAACAATAATATCCTTGCAACAAATCTTCTCCTCACCAATAAAAACTCAACAATCTTTGAAAGCAGAGTCCGTATATCGAGGTGATTTAGCACCCAGTATTAACTAAATTAATCACCCATTATAAAGATTTAAGAAACGTTACTTTCGATAGCGTCGACAATACCATTTCTGTAATATCGATAATGACAATAATATACACAATATCCTCCTCACCAGTAATAACTCAACAATCTTCGCCAACTGAATCTTTATATCGAATTGATTTAGCACCAGTTAAATTAATAACCCATTATAAATATTTGAGAAACGTTACTTTCGAAAACATCGAGAATACTATTTCTACAACATCTACCATACCATTTTTGTAGTATCGATAATGACAATAATATACACTATATTCTTGAAGCAAATCTTCGAAAGTCGAATTCATATATAGAGGTTATACCCACCATTAGTTAAATTAATCACTCATTATAAAGATTGGAGAAACGTTACTTTCGATAACATAGACAATACCATTTCAATAATATCGATAATGACAATAATATGCACAATATCCTTGAAGCATATCTCCTCCTCACGAGTAATAACTCAAGAATCTTCGGAAGCTGAAGTCCATCTATCGAATTGATTCATCACCCATCGCTCCTCGCATGAGTCCTGACTGTTTTGACAGCAGCAGACCTCTCTGAAACGCGAAAACAGAATAAAAGTTCGCGATCTCCTCTGGGAGCAAAGGTGCATCGAACCAACTCTGTTTTCTCCTCGCCGAAAGTCGAATTATTATTTTTTTCCCCTTCTTCTACTAGAGATGTCCTTGCCTTGGTTTCCTTTTTTTGCACCGGTTATCCTCCTCCCTCCTGCCAGAGCAGAAAGGGAGGGGGGTGGGAGAAGTACTTACCTGAGAGTACCCCCTCCTTCTTACCTGAAATCTACCCTCCGTCTCGCTCGTAATTTTGACCAGAACTGGTTTGGGGGCATTTGTGCGGCGAGATCGGTGATAGCTGGTACAGGTTACCCGATTTGGCGATATATATCTCTCCTTTGATTCTAATTATTTTTTTATGTGTATCAGAAATTAAATTTCCATTACGATTTTTGGAGATATCATTAAAAACATTTTGGTATATATTTCTTCATCTAGGCATTTATTTCTAGTATTTTTTATATTTTTGGTGATAGTAATTGAATATGTTTGACCAGAGGTTGCTAATTCTTTGTTATATCTGTCAAAATATTATTTCTTATATATATATATATATAAAGCCTTTATCACGCATTCCAGGCGAAAAAGTAAATTTGGTTTGATTTGTCGCTCTACGATCCTTTTCTACACATTTTCGGTTAATTAGACTGGTATTTACAGAACAAAGCACTAAACAAACATCCATACCACGACCAAGATTCGAATCTGAAGCCTGTGGTACCAAAAGGGCAGAGCACTAGTCAGCTGGTCATCAAGCCGCAACCTACATGACATATTATCTACCAGAAGGTGGGCAACAATCATGGAAATATCTTCTACTAAATGGAGGTGGGGAGATAATTACCCCTAAAAGTCCTCTCGGAATTCAATGTCCTTCCTTCATCATTTTTTTTTGTGTTGTGTGTGGGATTATTCATGGTATGCATAAATATAACACGAATGTACAAACAAACAATGAAAAAAAAAAAAACCGAATTGTTGCTTTCAATTCAATAAAGCAATACTATTTGGCTTGAAAATCATTAAAGAACAAGCTATTCGTATTTTCGATGTGATTTTCTCACCCTAAAACAATATTTTTTAGAAAAAAAAAAAAATACATTTAGTTTATCCTTTAAATATACTCCTTCAGCGCAACCGTTGAAAATTCCTCTATAAATAAACTGCTAGGAGGTTATTTTTTTGTATATAGCTCGTAGCCATAAAACTTCGATGCATTGCTGTTATAAAATACAGAGCACACATTCTATGGAGATAATAAAGTTTCGATTCAGCCGTCATTGATTCGAGTCGTAAATTTTTAACGACTCGTTCTTGCATCAGGACATTGATTTAAGTTGCGCGATTTTATTTTCACATTCGTTTTTTTTTTTTTTATACAATAAATTGAAAATGGAAAGATTTCTAATGGATTCCTTGTGATTTTATGATCAGTAATGTTCGGGTTTTTTTTTTATTGCTAAATCGTTTTTACATGGCAGATTTATTTTTTTTTGCAACATATAGCGCCATATTTGATAATCCCAAATCATAAAAATATTAACGATTCTGAATATTTTTAAATATTTTAATATTATTTTTGCTGATACTTATATCAGTTAATGAATGTTGCATCATTAACTATCATTTTATTTTCGTTCAAATTTAAGTTTTTTTTGACTGTGGATAAAATGACTGTAATAAATAGAATCCACAGATTCAGAAATGTCAAATATATAAAAAGAGTGTCCCAAAATTTAGGCAAAAAGTGATTTTATTTTTAATAAATTTTTAAAAATTGTATCCCTCAAAAACTGTTTCAGTTTCCAAAAATATATAAAGTATACCATCATCATCATCATCAATGGCGCAACAGTCCCATGGTGGGCCAAGGCCGTCTGCCTATTGGCAGATTTCGAGACAGGACATGTTTTTCTTTTTACGGGATAGGGTTATGAGCCCTACGCCCAACGCTCTACAGCCATATTATACAGATACATAAAAGTACATACCCATACATAATTCAGCGAAGAGGCAAGTTAGGCGCTTTTATGATATGAAAATTGTAAAATTATTACCAGCCTAATTGTAAAATCAGCAAAAATTCTTTAAAATTAGGCTGGTATTTCAATATTTTTTATTTATTGGTTTATTTAAAACTTTTTATTTATTACTACTTTACTACTTTTTATACTTTACTTTTACTATTTTTATTTATAAACTATTTTTACTATTAACTTTACTACTTTTTATTTATCGATTTATTTGCATTTTATGCATTTTATTTATTATAAAATGTATTTTTTGATTATTCTGCAATAGTTAATTCTATATTTAATAAATTTAAAAAAAATTATTCAGTTTTTTTTTAATGTCAAATCAAATTAACGTAAATTAATTTTTTTTTTTCTTTAAATTTGAAATATTTTATTGAATAAAAAAAAAATTTAATAAAAACATTAAATATTTTTTTTATGTCAAACACAAAAATTTTTTTGTGAAAATTTTAATTTAATTTTCTCCATTGTCTATAAAAGTTCTGAAAATTTTTATTTTTGTTCAGTGTAAAAAATTTTGTTACAAAGAATGTAGATATATACACTTTGCCATTTTTCTAATTAATATATAAATAGGAGACAAAATTATTTAGTGACCTACTCAAATATAAGTTGTAATAAGCCTACATTTGTTGCTGATAAAAAATTTTACCAAGAAAAGAAAATGATATATAAAAAAAACAATATTTATATAATAAATATACTAATATTTAACTAATAAATATTTTAAAAATACTAATATTAAAATTATTAAATAACTACTATTATTAAGCTACTAATATTTAAAAAATTCTTTTTTTTACTCCTTTTTTTTAAAAATTTTGATCAAATATAAATACACATATATATTTGGCGTTATCAAAAGGATTTTGTACACGAAATTAACTGAATTTATTTTTAGTGAACCTTAAAGATAGAAATATTTCAGCTAAAAAGCTCTTAAAAATTATGTTATCATTTATCCTGGCCAGCTACAGTTAAAGATAAAAACAGTAGAACAAAAATTGACATAAATAAGGTCTAGATAGAAAATAAAAATCATTATAGTTTTTAAAAAAATGGGAAATCAGAGGAACTGTAGTTCATCTTTAAGAAGATTACCGATTTCAATTAAAATTTTATTTCGAAATAAAAACCATTATTTTTCAATTCTCTTTTATTCAAAAGAAATTATATTGAACGAATACACTTTTTAAAAGCGCAATAATATTTATGAATGAGGGATTATTTTTCATGGAATAGTTCAGAATAGTTTAATATTTTCAAAAAGTACGGGAAAAAAGTTTGAAATTTTAATGTAACTTTTAATTAAAGTAAGAAAAATATTGAAAACTAATTTTCCACCGTTTATGATATATTAGACATTTTCTGTCAATTCTGAATATAACATTTATAAAATGAAAATGTTTTCTTAAAATTATTCCTCTTGTGATTGTTTACTTGAAAGTTGAAGGCTGTTTTGAAATAAGTGATAAATTTGTTTACATCTTTTTTTGCTTCATTTTCTTCTGCCTACTTTATTATACATATTCGTTATCATACAAAATTACCCCTTTACCTTAAAAACAAACCTTATTCACCTGAATGTGAATTTTCAAAGTGCATTAAAAATGAATGCATGATTGAATATATTTTAGAAGGGTTATGAAAATCAACTCTAGCTAGCTTTTGTAAATAATCATAAAAAAATTCAATAGTATTAAAAAAATATATTCCTTTCACTGCATTGTAGTGTGCAGGTTGGCAACCGGATTGTAACTAGGTGCAGTAGGGTTAAGATACTTGGAGCACAGGTTAGAGAACTCACAGCTTTATTTACTCATGCACAAACACCACACAGGTATAATTAGAGACATAGAATATTTAACATATTTAAAGGCAGATAATTATAGACTCGTGCAAGGGCTCCTATTCTAAGTCGAAAAACTGAAACTTCGGCTACGCACAGTGTGCGCGAAATATACTTCCTATTCGGGTGTTCGGGTGTTTTTGCTCTACGGTCATATTTTGCACACTTTGGGTTAATTAGATGGGGCCTACAGTTTAAAGTGGATTTCCGAATCATTAAGAAACATCCATGTCAAGATTCGAACCTCAAACCTGTGGTACCAAAAGTTAGAGCGCTAGCCACTTGGCCATCAGGCTGCTTGAATGATATTTTCAGGAGGTTTTAATAATATTTTCTTTGCAATTCTTTTTGAAAATTCCTTCTCGAACGACAGATTACCAGCTTTAGCTTTGTAACTTAACTTAAGAACTTCAGGCAAATTTCAAAATGTATTTATATATATATAGAATTTATCTTATATCTTTAAAAGATGGATTAAATAAAGACTCCGGTAATGTACACGATGTGAAAAGATGAATAAATAACGAACACGTGTTTGTTCCTTTAGGTGTAATAGTGGAAAAGAAAAAAAAAAAGCACAGCAATTTTCAATAAAGCTGCAAAATCAACTTCCGTTTCAGTGCCACAAGACTTTTACTCTGTTTTACTTCTTCGTAGAACTCGAGGCATATCAATAATCAAGAATTATTATTATTATTTTTAAATAAAAAAAAGAGGTAAAAATTTCTACGAAACTCAGTTTCACTGCGAAGGAATCGAATCGAGTGATGTTTCGATGAATAATTCACCTCTTTTTATCTCGGGGCGACTGCTAAATAATTCATACACTGGCGAAAAGAGTTTCTTAAAAAAGTGTGCGGTGCTATAACTTTCCATCTCGTTTCTTTTAATTTTTGACAGGACTTCTTTTCCTTCGGCATAGATCTTCGAAATGGTGCAAGGTAAACTTTTTAACCCGAGGTGAAAAAAAATTAAATTAAGGGTGTTATACAGTTTCGCTGTTCTGTTTATGGCTTATGGGAGTGAAATTTTGTACCGCTTACAAAAATTTCCTTTCCCATCCACTGTCAATTTTATTTTGACTCTAGTACTTTAGAAATCAGCTACAGTTTTATTGAAATCTGTTCAATTGTTCATTTGTTTAATTGAAATTCATGTTATTGTTGCTGTCGTATCCCTCACGGAAAGAGGAAAGAGAAGGACAGCTTCTGTTTTAGTGGAGCACCCGTAGGTAGAAGTGCGACTTGACTACGTGTCGCTGAAGAAGGAGGACAGTGTCTTCCAGTAGGACTTTTAGAGGAACAACCCAGCATTGGGGTATCGTATGGTTTGGCTTGACATAGTTTGGTGTATTGTTCTACGGTCATCTTGTGCACACGAGGGGCTAAACAGACATTCCGACAGTTTAAAGTGGACTCTGAACCACTAACAAACATTCATGCCACGGCTAAGATTCGAACCTGAAGCCTGTGATACCAAAGGCCAGAGCGCTAACTACTTGGCCACCAGGCCGCAGGGTATCCTGAGAAACCCGAAAAATCCCGCCAGTGTTTGACTAACGAAGCAAGATGCTGAACATCCCAAACGTCATCGAGTCTCCTGGCTTTTGAAACAGTATCTAGGAGGTTTCCAGGAGGTTTGAATAATATTTTTTTTTGCAATCTTTTTCAAATTCCTTTTCTCTCTACAGATTAGCTTTAGCTTTGTATCTTGACTTTAGAACTCCAGGCAAATTTCAGCATGTTCTTTATATATACATATATTATTCTTTCAGAAGATGGATTAAATAAAAGACTCCACGGTAGCGTACGCGCTTTTTGTGCGAAAACATGAATAAATATCAAACTCGTGTTTGTTCCTTTAGGTGTAATAGGGTGAAGGAAAAAAGCGTCGTAGCTTCAATAATGTTGCAAAATCTACTTCCGTTTCACTGCCACAAGACTCCACAAGACTCTTTTTTACTCCGCTTTACTTCTTCGTAGAACTTCGAGGCGTATCAATAATCAAGAATTATTATTAGTTTTTTTAAATAAAAAAGAGGTAAAAATTTCTACGAAACTCAATTTCACTGCGAAGAAATCGAATCGAGTGATGCTCGATGAATACCCACCCTCTTCTTATCTGGGGGCGGCTACCAATAATTCATTAGCCACTCATGAAAAAAAGAAAGCCCTTAAAAGCCTGCGGTGCTATAACTTTCCATCTTCGTTTTTAATTTTTGACTGAACTCCTCGGATCCTTTCCTTCGTCATGGATATATCATCTCCGAAATTGTGCAAGGTAAACTTTTTTACCCGAGGTGAAAAAAAATTAAATTATGGAAGTTATACAGTTTCGTTTCTTGTTTATGGCATATGTAGAGTGAAATTTATGTCATACAAAATTATACACAAAATACATAGTTACTTTCCCATCCACTGTCAATTTTATTTTGACTTTAGAACTTCCTTTAGACATCATCTGCAGTTCTGTTGAAATCTGTTCAATTGCTCATTTGTTTAATTGAAATTGATGTTGTTGTCGTATCCTTTTCATGAAAGGATTGGTTTGACGCTCTATGGTCATCTTGTGCACGTGGGCTAACAGAATGGGCTATTTGTGCATCACCTTAGGAAAAATTAGACGGGACCTACACTTTAACATGGATTCCGAACCACCAAACATCCATGCCCCGCTGTGATTCGAGCCTAAAGCCTGTGATAATAAAGGCCAAAAGCTCTAGCCATTTGGCCACCATTGCGGCTCCATGGAAGGCAGGATAGAGGGGGTAGGGGCAGTTTA
>BPLR01019161.1:0-85257 GCA_021605095.1 Caerostris extrusa | reverse complement strand
TGACATAAGCATTGGAGAGAAGTTGAAACATTGACCGAACTCTTGTGTTAAGGTTATCGCAATTATCACTTGCTAATGATACTTTCTAAAAATATTCAATCTTAAAAATATTTTTACCATTCTGAAAGATATCGCCAGAAGCATTCTTTGACATAAACGCATTGGAAGAAGTTGAAAATGACAGAATCTTATTGTTAGGTTATCGCAATTATCACTTATTAATCGATACTTTCTAAAAATATTCACAAAAATATTTTTTACCATTCTGAAAGATATCGCCCAGCATTCTTTGACATAAGCATTGGAAAAAGTTGAAAATGACAGAAATCTTATTGTTGAGTTATCGCAATTATCACTTATTAATGATACTTTCTAGAGATAATCATTCTAAAAATATTTTTTACCATTCTGAAAGAGATATCACCAGCACTCTTTTGACATAAGCATTGGAGAAGTTGAAAATGACAGAATCTTATTGTTAGGTTATCGCAAAGTTACTCATCACTTATTAATGATACTTCTTCAAAATATTCAATCTAAAAATATTTTTACCATTCTGAAAGATATCACCCAGCATTCTTTGACATAAGCATTGGAGAGAAGTTGAAAATGACCGAATCTTGTTGTTAGGTTATCGCAATTATCACTTATTAATGATACTTTCTAAAAATATTCAGTCTAAAATATTTTTACCATTCTGAAAAGATATCACCCGTGCATTTTTGACATAAGCATTGGAAAGTTGAAAATGACAGAATCTTATTGTTAGGTTATCGCAATTATCACTTATTAATGATACTTTCTAAAATATTCAATCTAAAAATATTTTTTACCATTCTGAAAGATATCACCAGCATTCTTGACATAAGCATTGGAAAGTTGAAAATGACAGAATCTTATTGTTAGGTTATCGCAATTATCACTTATTAATGATACTTTCTAAAAATATTCAATCTAAAAATATTTTTACCATTCTGAAAGATATCACCCAGCATTCTTTGACATAAGCATTGGAGAAAAACATAGTTGAAAATGACAGGATACTTAAAAATATTCAATCTAAAAAAATATTTTTACCATTCTGAAAGATATCACCTTAACATCTTTGACATGTTGAAAGTTAAAATCAGAATCTTATTGTTAGGTTATCGCAATTATCACTATTAATGATACTTTCTAAAAATATTCAATCTAAAAATATTTTTACCATTCTGAAAGATATCACCTGTGATACATCACAGAATCTTATTGTTAGGTTATCAATTCTTTGACAAAATATTCAGCGCCCAGCATTTTTGGATTGGAAAGTTGAAAATGACAGAATCTTTATTGTTAGGTTATCGCAATTATCACTTATTAATGATACTTTCTAAAATATTCAATCTTAAAAATATTTTTAACATTCTGAAAAGATATCACCCAGCATTTTTTGACATAAGCATTGGAAAGTTGAAAATGACAAGAATCTTTTATTATTAGTTATCTTAATTATCACTTATTAATGATACTTCTTAAAAATATTCAATCTAAAAATATTTTTTTACCATTCTTGAAAAGATATCGCCCAGCATTCTTTGACATAAAGCATTGAAGTTGAAAATGACAGAATCTTATTGTTAGTTGTCGCAATTATCACTTATTAATGATATTTAAAAATATTCAATCTAAAATATTTTTTACCATTCTGAAAGATATCACCCAGCATTCTTTGACATACATTGGAAAGTTGAAAATGGCAGAATCTTTATTGTTGGGTTATCGCAATTATCACTTATTAATGATACTTTCTAAAAATATTCAATCTAAAAATATTTTTACCATTCTGAAAGATATCACCCAGCATTCTTTTGACATAAGCATTGAAAGTTGAAAATGACAGAATCTTATTGTTAGGTTATCGCAATTATCAATTTCTTATTGATGATGATACTTTCTAAAAATATTCAATCTAAAAAATATTTTTTCCATTCTGAAAGATATCGCCCAGCATTCTTTGACATAAGCATTGGAAAGTTGAAAATGACAGAACCTTTATTGTTAGGTTATCGCAATTATCACTATTAATGATACTTTCTAAAAATATTCATCTGAAAATATTTTTACCATTCTGAAAGATATCGCCCAGCATTCTTTGACATACATTGGAGTTGGAAATGACAGAATCTTTATTGTCAGGTTATCGCAATTGGGTCACTTATTGATTTATTACTTCTAAAAATATTCAATCTTAAAAATATTTTTACCATTCTTGAAAGATATCGCCCAGCATTCTTTTGACATAAGCATTGGAAAAGTTGAAAACGACAGAATCTTATTGTTAGGTTATCGCAATTATCACTTATTGATGATACTTTCTAAAAATATTCAATCTAAAAATATTTTTACCATTCTGAAAGATATCGCCCAGCATTCTTGACATAAGCATTGGAAAGTTGAAAAACGACAGAATCTTATTGTTAGGTTATCGCAATTATCACTTATTGATGATACTTTCTAAAAATATTCAATCTAAAAATATTTTTACTTCATTCTTGAAAGATATCGCCCAGTTACTCCTTTTGACATAAGCACAGTGAAAATGACAGAATTTATTATACAGTTATGTAAAACATAACTTATTGATGATACTTTCTAAAATATTCAATCTAAAAATATATTTTTACCATTCTGAAAGATATCGCCCAGCATTCTTTGACATAAGCATTGGAAAGTTGAAAATGACAGAATCTTATTGTTAGGTTATCGCAATTATCACTTATTGATGATACTTTCTAAAATATTCAATCTAAAAAATATTTTTACCATTCTGAAAGATATCGCCCAGCATTCTTTGACATAAGCATTGGAAAGTTGAAAATGACAGAATCTTTATTGTTAGGTTATCGCAATTATCACTTATTGATGATACTTTCTAAAATATTCAATCTAAAATATTTTTACCATTCTGAAAGATATCGCCCAGCATTTTTGACATAAGTTGATTGGAAAAAGTTGAAAATGACAGAATCTTATTGTTGATCGCAATTATCACTTATCGATGATACTTTAAAAATATTCAATCTAAAATATTTTTACCATTCTGAAAGATATCGCCCAGCATTACAAAGCATTGAAAGTTGAAAATGACCTAATCTTATTATTAGGTTATCGCAATTATCACTTATTAATGATACTTTCTAAAAATATTCAATCTAAAAATATTTTTACCATTCTGAAAGATATCGCCCAGCATTTTTTGACATAAGCATTGGAAAGTTGAAAATGACAGAATCTTATTATTAGGTTATCGCAATTATCACTTATTAATGATACTTTCTAAAAATATTCAATCTAAAAATATTTTTACTATTCTGAAAAAGATATCGCCCAGCATTTTTTGACATAAGCATTGAAAAAATGACAGAATCTTATTGAGTTAGGTTATCGCAATTATCACTTATTAATGATACTTTCTAAAAATATTCAATCTAAAAATATTTTTACCATTCTGAAAGATATCGCCCAGCATTCTTGACATAATTGGACAGTTGAAAATGGCAGAATCTTATTGTTAGGTTATCGCAATTATCACTTATTGATGATACTTCTAAAAATATTCAATCTAAAAATATTTTTAATGAAAGATAACGCCCAGCATTTCTTGAATAAATTGAAAGTTGAAAATGACAGAATCTTATTGTTAAAATTATCACTTATTGATGATACTTTCTAAAATATCAATCTAAAAATATTTTTTCCATTCGAAAGATATCGCCTCAGCATTCTTTGACATAAGCATTGGAAAGTTGAAAATGACAGAACCTTATTGTTAGGTTATCGCAATTATCACTTATTGATGATACTTTCTAAAAATATTCAATCTAAAAATATTTTTACCATTCTGAAAGATATCGCCCAGCATTCTTGACATAAGCATTGGAAAAAGTTGAAAACGACAGAATCTTATTGATAGGTTATCGCAATTATCACTTATTGATGATACTTTCTAAAAATATTCAATCTAAAAATATTTTTACCATTCTGAAAGATATCGCCCAGCATTCTTTGACATAAGCATTGGAAAGTTGAAAATGACAGAATCTTATTGTCAGGTTATCGCAATTATCACTTATTGATGATACTTTCTAAAAATATTCAATCTAAAAATATTTTTTACCATTCTGAAAGATATCGCCCAGCATTCTTTGACATAAGCATTGGAAAGTTGAAAACGACAGAATCTTATTGATAGGTTATCGCAAGTGGCGATCACTTATTGATGATACTTTCTAAAATATTCAATCTAAAAATATTTTTACCATTCTGAAAGATATCGCCCAGCATTCTTTTGACATAAGCATTGGAAAGTTGAAAATGACAGAATCTTATTGTTAGGTTATCGCAATTATCACTTATTGATGATACTTTCTAAAAATATTCAATCTAAAAATATTTTTACCATTCTGAAAGATATCGCCCAGCATTACATAAGCATTGAAAGTTGAAAATGACAGAATCTTATTGTTAGGTTATCGTAATTATCACTTATTGATGATACTTAAAAATATTCAATCTAAAAATATTTTTACCATTCTGAAAGATATCGCCCAGCATTCTTTGACATAAGCATTGGAAAGTTGAAAATGACAGAATCTTATTGTTAGGTTATCGCAATTATCACTTATTGATGATACTTTCTAAAAATATTCAATCTAAAAATATTTTTACCATTCTGAAAGATATCGCCCAAAAAGCATTCTTGACATAAGCATTGAAAGTTGAAAATGACAGAATCTTATTGTTAGGTTATCGCAAATTATCACTTATTGATGATACTTTCTAAAAATATTCAATCTAAAAATATTTTTACCATTCTGAAAGATATCGCCCAGCATTCTTTGACATAAGCATTGGAAAGTTGAAAATGACCTTAATCTTATTGTTAGGTTATCGCAATTATCACTTATTAATGATACTTTCTAAAAATATTCAATCTAAAAATATTTTTGCCATTTAGAAGATATCGCCCAGCATTTTTGATACACTATTTGATTAAATGACCTACACTTCTTATGAATTCTCTTGCAGCTCCTAATTATATAGTTTACTCATTTTTAGTTTTATTTTTACCTAAAGCTTTATGCCCAGCATTCTTCAGAAAACCAAGGTTATGAAAGGATAAATACATTGTTAGGTTTCGTTATTTCTGAATGTCATGAATAAAAATATTCAACTAAAAATATTTTGCCATTCCGAAAGATATCGCCCAGCATTCTTTGACATAAACATTGAAAGTTGAAAATGACAGAATCTTATTGTTAGGTTATCGCACTTATCACTTATTAATGATACTTTCTAAAAATATTCAATCTAAAAATATTTTTGCCATTCTGAAAGATATCGCCCAGCATTTTTTGACATGAGCATTGAAAGTTGAAAATGACAGAATCTTATTGTTAGGTTATCACACTTATGACTTGCTAACGACCTTTCTGAAATATTTAATCTGGTAAAAAGCGGTAAATGACATTGACCACAGAAAATATTGAAAAAGACATCTTTATTTCGTTATTTTTCATTATTTATTTTTCACTTCTTAGTAATTCACTTACGCTCCTAATTATATGGTTTACTTATTTTTAGTTTTGCGCTATCTATTAAAGCTTTATGCCGTCTGCCAAAAGGAAAGCAGAAAAATGTTATGAATAAATTAACACAATCCTTGTATCGCCCCCTAATAAAAGTTTGGAAAGTTGGGAATTACAGAATCATATAGTTATGTCATTGCACTTATCACTTATTAATTTTTTTTTAAAAACATTTAATTTGTTAAAAATGGTAAATGTCCTTGTCTATGTACTGAAAAAGTTACATGTTTCCACACTCGGTAATTCTCATATGATTTATAACTGTGTATTGTTCTTGATGATATATGACTTTGTATTTTTTCTTTCGGTTTTATATTATCAATTAAGTTCCATGGTGTCTGTCAAAAATAATAATAAATAAATAAAAATAAAAGGTAAAATACATTATATTTTTCTGTTAGCTCCAAAAACATCATAACTTTAAACTATAGGTCCCGGTCAGTTTAGCCCTCCTGTGCACAAAATGACTGTAAGCGACAAAATAAACCAAAACCAAACCAAAATATCATAAAATGCAGTTAGTGCCAATGTATTGTTGCCATTTTGGATTTGGCATATATTTTGATGATATCAACCTGAATTTTGACAAAGCGTTGGGAAGTTAGAGATTTCGAATCATATGTTTAGTTTGTCACTCACTAGTTTTAATTTATTTACTTTCTAAAAAGTAGTAAAAGTAAGCAAAATGTAATGTTCAGCAAAAATGGTAATGTTCAGTAAAAGTATTGAAAAAATACTTTTTTTATTTCTTGGTAATTTATCACTTTCAATGAATTCTTCTCTTTAACGTATTATTGTGTATTTAACTTTTTTTTTCGGTTTTCCGTTATTTATTAAAGTTTCAAGGAATCTGTTAGAAAACCCAGGTAAGATATGATAAATAATGCACATAATAAGAATTAGTTATTAGTACAGAATATACAGTGTTTCAATGTCACCCTTGCATATAAATTGTATAATATAAATAAATCTATATTTGAAATCTATATAAATCAGATAATTATAATAGAATCCAGAATCTATATAAATCACAAAATTTTATTGTGTTAATCTCTAAAATGTATATGTTGATTGATATAAATCTTCGAATGTAAAAAGACGTATTTTTAACTACTATTTCTCTTGATCCTAAAATCATAAATAGAACATAAATCTTTATGACAATATTTCAGATCGAAAAGAGAATATTATATTAATAAAGGAATATAAAATTTTAAATACCAAAAGATTGTTGTAAAATAATTTTTTTCATGAACGCTGCTTTGAACAAAGTGGAAATAATAAGAAAATTGTACTTTTTAGAGATGAAAAAAATATTCGAATAAAAAAACCGCTTGAAGGCGAAAAGATAATCACTCAGGGATGATAAATATATTTTTAAATACCGCTTTAAAGTGCAACATTATATGGCAAGATTTGGTTTGTCGTTCTACGGTCATTTTTCCGCCCTTTGGGCTAATTAGACTGGGACTTAGAGTTTAACGGAGAATCCGAAACCACTAACAAAACTTAAATGCAACCGCCATGATTCGAAACTGAAGCCTGTGGTGTCAGGCCAGAGCACTAACCAATTGGCCATCAGGCCGCCATTATATGGTAAGGATATTGACTGAAAAGTTACCAGTAAAATCTGTGGCTAACTTAATTTATACTTCGCAAATTTGAACACTTTTGTTAATGCAATAGAGTAAAACAAAAATGAATAATATATCAAATTGTAGCAGACTCATATTACGTCAGGTATTGAATGATATTTTGTTCTCTTTGCACTTTTAAAAGATTTTCGTACAAAGTGAGGAAATTGCAGTAAGTATACCACAAATTTTATTGAAAACTCATATTTTTTTTTTAAACTAGTATAATAAGTATAAAAAGTATTCACATTTAAATTTTAAAACAAAAACGCGTTTTTATTATTAAACAGAGGAAGCATTTCGCAGAAATTATTATCAGAAGTTTTAAAAACATTTTGATCCTGGAATTTTGAAATAGTTATCAAAATATTTATAAATTTTTAGTTCGAATTTAAGAAGAAAAAAATCTAAGACGAATGAAATTTTAAGTTTTAAAAAGTATTTGTACCAGCAAAAAAGGAAACAAAAAGTCAAATTTTCTATAACGATTTACAATTGTTTTAAAAATAAAAGTGTGAAAATTCTTTTAGGCGCTTTTCAGTATAAATAGTGAAATTAAAATGCAATTTAGATGCTCGTTTTTGAAGTGTGACATCCTTGGAAATGGAAAGGAGTCGTTCACAGATTTCTGTTTCACAAAGGAAACGAATTTAATTTTGGAAACGAATTTCGTTAAGAAAGTTAAAAGAAATCTCGATTTTCATTGGTAGACCTTGTTTTACCATACAGTGAATAATTACAGTACTTGGCGTTTTTCAGCGTTGTTTTATCAAACACTGAGCGATCAACTTTTACTCCTCGGCTCTTAGCGGCCTGATGGTCAATTGGCTAGCGCTCTGGTTTTTGGTACCACAGATTTCAGGTTTGAATACTAGCAGTGGCATGGGTATTTTTTATTGGTTCGAATCCACGTTAAACTGTAGGCCCCGGTATAATTAACCCAAAGTATGCACGAAATGACCGTAGAGAGACAAACCAAAAACCTTCTGTCGAGCCTAACAGCAGGACATTCTGGCTAAAGGATTTATAGTGATCGTCCATGGTATAGAAATATCAGTTTTCAATTCAATTCCAATAAAACTTCTCAAATAATTTGAAAGAAATAAAACACATTTGGAAGAAAAAGACAATTCACTTCATTTAATATAATCTATCGTGGCAGCAAGGAAAGCTTGGTCGATTAAAAGTGTTGCTCATCAATAAATACCCATAACGAAAACGTAAGTTAACAGTCCATTCCCTGTTTTTGGTTTAACTACAGCACTGGCCCCACTGGCAAATCCTGAACTGAGAGATTGGTCCCTAGTTCTTTCCATCTTCCTTCCGTCCTGATGGCCAATTAGCTAGCGTTATGGCTTTTTGGTACCACAGGATTCAGATTCGAATCTTGGCAGTGGCATGGATGTTTGTGAGTGGTTCGGAATCCATGTTAATCTGTTTGTCCCGGACTAATTAGCCTAAAGTGCGCACATAATCACCATAAAGCGACAAACCAAACCAAGCCTTAGCTCTTACGATGAAAGATTCATTGTTCTTCTATTGAAACTACCTTTCACTACAGTCACTGTATATTAAGAAATGCTTTAATTGATGTAAAACAAAAAAATTGTATTTAAATTATTTTAATTTATTACCTTGAGTTATTTTAATTTATTACATTTGGCTATTAGACAAAAACAATGCTTCAAACAAAGTTAATTTTGCAACTGTACTATTTATAGATTCGTTTCTAAAATTAAATTGAAATTATTCAGTAAAATTCATAAAATCGCGATTGATATAAATAGACTAATTTAAGAAAAAAATAATTTTATTTCAAAATTTATTTCTCGATTTATCTAAAGCATTTGTGCTCGATATCTCGTTTTTATATGGAAGTACTTGAATTGAGATATTACAACTTAGAATCTTGCTTGGAAAGAATATTAATATGTAAATAACTTTATTTTGTTTCGTTGTGGTTTTGCTGATCGTCTGTTTCCGTTGTGGGAATGATTTTATGGCTAGATATCGCGTTATTAGATGCTTGGTATCTATCAAATCCACTTATTTCGAAACACCTCATGCGTGACTATTATCGTAACAAATAGTTGGAGACAGATCTCCAATTTGTATTGGGAAAAAAAAGCAGTGAAAGGTCGAATGACTTAGTCTCAACATAGAATCCTATTAATTGCAACTTTATTGCTAAAAACAGAATAAATCCAGAACAAAATTTAACAAATCGCGATTGATATAAAGAGATTTCCTAGTTAGCTATTTCAAAATTCATTATTTAATTTGTTTAAAACATTTAAGCTTGTAATCTCCTATTTTATTTGGTGACCTGTTGGCCAATTGGCTAGTGCTCTGTGTAAATCTCTTTTGGTAACACAGGATTCGGGTTCGAATCCCGGCATGGATGTTTGTAGTGGTTCGGAATTCACTTTAAGCCCGTAGGTCCCTGATCTTGTTTGACTCTAAGAGCATCACAGAGCCCAATCAGACTTCTCACCCACATCATTCCCAAACTGTAAAGAGGCAACTCAGCTCTAGCACAATGGTGTAGCGTGGTGTAGTAGCAGCGGTTCGGGCCCATGTTGAACTGTAGGGGCCATTAAAGGTAGGTATCATTTGACTAAGAATATAATTTGGAGAAGTTAATGCAAAATAGCTTTTCTTCTGTCCGTTTCAGGAGAATGATTTGTGGCATGACGTCGAATTTATTTATTTATTTTTGCCTAAATCAATTTAGTGCCACCAATTTATTGGATACTCTTATTCTTAAAACTCTACATTCATGCCATCTATTGCAGTTGACAAATTATATCGTACCTGGAGACAAATCTATTTGATACTGAACAAGACAGTAAAGGACTGAATGGTCCAAGTTAGAATTTTTTATATATTAAGAGTATATTTTTTTAAGACAGTCTGATTCTATATTTGAATGAAGATTACAGCAAAATATTTTGTATATTAATAAAAAGTAATCACAGGCTATTAATTATTTAATCGTATCAGTTGGGTGATATCAATTATAATTACGAATATTAATACGGTCACAGTAAATCAAATGTGGATCTGCTTTTCAGTAGCAAAAAATGAAGTGGTTGATCAATTAGGAGGAGATGTTTTTGTTGTAATTCATTAAGTAATGATGTATTATTTGAATGTGTTGTAATATGATATAATTTGAAATATTGTAAGGTGATAATATCACGCGAGTTTTTTTTTTTTTTTTTTTTTTTTACTCTATACTTAAAAAGCATTTTTCACTTGCTGTGATTAGCTTGGTTCTGAACTAAATCTAACGTATTGCTACTTTATAAAACCCTAATGTAGTATTTAAATTTCAATATAAAAATCTCTTAATTACGAAAAATAAAATATAACTTAATAAAAATAATAAACTTATTACAATTGCACTTTAAAACTAATTATCAATTCACTTTGTTTGTATGAAAGTAAATAAATAAAAATAAGGTTTTTTTTTTTTCTTTCAGAAGTATATAGAAGTTACAAGTCCATTCTTTAAAATCTTGTATTGTTTCATTTTAAATAACAGCAATACAAAAACTGATTTAATTCAATTATATACGCTTCAAGGACGTGAATATCAAAAATAGACATCACAACTATCTAGTCCTAATAAACATCTAATCCGAAATTAATTACCCAAAAGTAAAAAAAAAAAAAAAGCCTTCAGAGAAAACATTCAGAACCAATCTGTTTTGCCGGAGGATAATTACACAACCAAATCGCGGATCGTGATATAAATTCAAATCATGTGTAATCCTAGACGCATATCATCTCTGCTTCAACCACATGGATGGATGGATAAACCAACTATGTTAGAGGATCGGATATCTCGGCATGATCAAGTCCAGCCTGAGCAATCCGTCGCCACTCTTTCCTTGGCTATTAACGAAATTAACAGGGTTATTATGTCTTAATTGCCCAGCATCCATTCGGATTACAGAGGCTCTTGAAGTTCGGAAAGAGGATCTATGGTGACATCTGCGATTGCATTGCACTCGGTCCCCCTAATTGCACCAGAGTCCTTAAAAGTCCAGAAAAGACGTACAATTAGAGGGGTGTTTTGCCCCCAATTTGCTGATCGAATACACGGGCATGCAGGACCAATTATTTCCCCATCTGGGAAGATTGGATGGCAATAATTTTCTGGTAGCACATCGTCGCGACTGTCTCTTGAAAACTACTTAATAAGTGATTTTATCTTGTAATTACCTGGATCGTTTTCGTAGATTGGTTCAGTGGGATGGAGGGTAGTTTAAGTGGGCAAAGATTTCTTCTTCTTTTTTTGAATGGCTTTTGCCTTTTTCTTGTCAATATAGCCGCAGTTGAGGAACGAGATGTATTGATTACTGACTAAACTGTCACTGGCAATACTTCAGTACGCTAACTACATAACAGTTTTTATGTTTTTAAAGATGTCGTATTGAGATGCAATTTCAGTTGAAGGTGAAAGATTCTGTAATAAAGTTAAAAGTGGGAGGTTATGTACTTAAGTCATTAATGCAAACGTGTAAGTGAAGAATTCATAATGACTAAAGAAATACGAGTCAAATATTATAAAGCAATTATTGCATTTTACTTTTTACTTCATATACATTTTATTAAGTACAGATTTACGATATAATTCATGGTAAAAGTTCTGAATTAATGCTATGCACTTATTAATTATAATAATTATGTTAGATAATTAACGTATATATTGATATCCAACAAGTTTTCTCATATATTTAGTCATGTAAATTTCGCCATATTGGTTTGTTATATTATAGTATTTGCCCCATGTCAATCTTTTTTTTCACCAATATATAACATTAACATGTAGTTATCTTAATGTCCACTACAAGATTTATCAAAAGACAACATCATACCCATCAGTGGCGCAACAGCTATCATCAAGACCGTCTGCCTACTGGCAGATTTCTAGTCAGGAGACGTTATCTTTTTATAGGATAGAGTTGTCATCCCTACGTCTAACGCTCTGCAGTCATATCAGACCGCGAACTATGGTTTAAAGTGGATTCCGAACCACTAAAAACCTCCATGGCACCGCTGGATGTTTTTAAACCTGTGGCACTCGAAACCTAAACCGAAAAAATGCGAAAAACCTGTGCCACCGAGCGCCATGGAATCAAAAGACTAGTTTTGAAAAAAAAAAATTTAATTTGACTCCATGTATTTTAAGACTCAATGGTCCAATATCAATTTAATATACGAGCTACGCTTGGTTTATTTTACTATTTTAAAAATGGAGAATTAATAAAAGAACATAAACGCAAATAATATCCTACGCAACCTGTCACCAGAATATCTTACAATCAAACATTTTTAAAAAAAAAAAAAAAATCTCAATGTAAGTTGTTAGTTTTCTGGGAATGATTTTGTATATACTTAAATATTTTTATAAGATAAGTTGGTGAAATTTTATTTAGCTGAAACTACAGAAAAACATGATGGATTATTTACTTACGTTGAGAAATTTTCCAGTCTGTTTCATTCTCGACTTTCACACACCATTGGATGAGATGCAATTATTTAAAATACTTGCTGAAAGCCTCGGTAAAATACATAAATATTCATCTGAAAAGATATCTCTTTTTGAAATATTGAGAGTTGAAATGAAAAACCAAAGTGATTTGGCTCGACTATCGTTTTCGATCTGTGTTCTTGCCTGGTCGAGCATTGCGAGAGTTTCGCTTTCGAACAAAATATCGTATAGCTTTATTCTAATTAGCTTAACAAAACTATTTTGCTATCTATTTTCTATTTAACTATCTATTTAAAAAAAAAAAAAGATAAAATTTTATGGATTACAAACTATTATTATCGTTTATCAACTTTTTACATTTAGTACTTAAGATCACATAAAAATTTTTTTATTATTTTACAGTGCTAAAATGTTACCAATTATATAAAAATAGGAAACATTGTTCTAATGGAAACATTTTTCATTGTTCCTTTTTAAAGATATGATTTTTATTTCCTTCGGGAATAATATAAAAATTAAATAAATTAAATAATAATTATTAATAATTAACAAAAATACAAATAATACGAAAAGTACAATATTAAAAAAATTCGAAAGATTTTCATTTCCTGTAAAATCTCTCCTTTTCACTTTGAAATAAACTCTGCTTCTGGTTTTACGTTCTTTTTTAGAATGATTTTACATTATTTCATTGTATAATTGTTATCTCGTGAAAGAAATTTAATTAAAAAAAAAAAAAAAAAAGCTGTGAAAGAGATTTATTTAAACAAGTAAAATAAAAAAAAAAAAAATTTTTTAAGTCAATTCCTACTTTTTTTCACTATAGTGCAGAAAGTCCTTTAATAAATAATTTTCATTCATTTTTTTAAGTTTATCTGCCACCATCTATTGGTAGATACATGCAACTTAAATCTAAAAAAAAACTAAAATTAATTAATTAAATTTAATGAATGAATTAATATTTGAAAAAACTGTATTAACATCCAGTGTCATCCACTACATGTTCAAAAGAATGTATTTGAACTTGAGTGGATGAATAAAAAAGTATTTCATTAAAGATTGAAAATTTGAACAAGATATATAATATAGAGAGAGTGTGAGCTAATAGAAGGAATTAAAAAATTGTGAAAGAAATTTAAATTTAAAAGATTGAAAATTGTCAAGAGAAAAAAAAAAGTGATCATTGACCCGAAACTAATTATAATCGGTTGTGAATAAAAATATGAGTATCCTTTTGGGAATGGAGTGCCCTCCCCAAAACAATACCCATATTGTTATGGTTAATAAAAAAAATTATGTTAACATTTAAATTTTTTATTAATCTCTGCTCATGCATCTTCTCTTTTATCAAAATCTGAATTATTTTTAAATCTTGACAAACAATAAAAAGGCCAAAATATAGAATATAGGCCAAATATATATATGGAGCCAAAACAATAAAAAAAAAGCAGGATATCATTATGCTGCCTGTAATTCTTGCTGTACATTTCCGTTGTTAAAAAGCGAATTCAAATTGTTGCTGCCATATGATACAATAGTTGAAATATATTTCAAAATAAACTCAGTTTCCGTCTAGTCTGTAATATCGGTAGTCAGACGATTTTCCAGTCACATTTACCTTTATCTGATTGATATCATTTCTCAGTCTAGTAGTAACTTTGATTTATTTATTCATGACAATTTCTCAGAATCGGTTTTATACATCACTAAATTTCAAAGTGCATGAGACTTTTAAAAATCCATTTAACATTTAATCCGGCATTATAAATTTATTATAACTCTTTGCAGCATTTTCCAGAAGGTTTAAACCATCATGTCTCGCATTTTATTAGTTACTTTAATATCAATTTATAAGCAGCATAATTTCCGTTTATGGGTAATTTACATTAATTACATTAACTTTAACTGAATAAATAACTTCTTCATTAAATTGTTTTTCAATAAGGATCTTTAAAAAATTCTATGCAATAGTTTTTTTCAACAAAACATTCTCTTGTATCCAAATCTGCTTCTATTATTCTCGTATTCAAATCACGTGAAATTCACTAGCTTATATTGCTACTACTACTACTACTCGCATAATTTGTGGCATCATTATTATAAAATTAGATAACTAAATTGGAATACTGCAATATCGGTTGTCAGTCATATTTACCTTTATTTGATTGATGTGATATCTCAATCTAGTAGTAACTTTGATTTATTTATTCATGACAATTTCTCAGAATCGGATTTTATACATCACTAAATTTCAAAGTACATGAGACTTTTAAAAATCAATTTTAACATTTAATCTGGCATTATAAATTTATTATAACTCTCCGTCGTATTTCCAAGAAGATTTAAAGCATCATGTCTTGCATTTTATTAGCTACTTTAATATCAATTTGTAAACTGCATAATTTCCGTTTATGGGTAATTTACATTAATTACATTAACTTAAGCTGAATAAATAACTTCTTCAATAAATTGTTTTTCAATTAGGATATTTAAAAATTCTATACAATAATTTTTTTCAACAAACCATTCTCTTGTGCCCAAATCTGCTTCTATTATTCTCGTATTCAAAACACGGGAAATTCGCCAGCTTATATTTCTACTACTACTAATCGCATAATTTTTGGCATCATTATAAAATTAGATAACTAAATTAGAATACTGTAATATCGGTTGTCAGTCATATTTACCTTTATTTGATTGATGGGATATCTCAATCTAGTAGTAACTTGGATTTATTTATTCATGGCAATTTCTCAGAAACGGATTTTTATACATCACTAGATTTTGTAGTGCGGGAGACTTTTAAAAAATCAGTTTTAACATCTAATCAACCATTATAGATTTATTATAACTCTCTGCAGCATTTTCAAGAAGGTTTAAACCATAATGTATCGCATTTTATTAGCCGATTTGTAAGCTGCATAATTTCAATTTATGGCCAATTTACATTAATTACATGAACTTAAGCTGGATATATAACTTCTTCAATAAATTGTTTTTCAATTATGTGATTTAAAACCCGACGCGGAATAGTTCTACTACTGTGTCCAAAAAGTAACACCAATTTTCAATTTAAAATTTCCGCGGCTTAGGAATTTCAATTTTTTTTTTTTTTTAGGTTGCTGGCACTGTCCTTGACATCTGTGTGAAATTTGACGTCAAAATATTCGTTAGTGTTTGAGTTACGCTTGGCTTTGTGAGACGCTAAAACTGATTCCTGCAATTTTTGAAATGCCTGAATTAACTGAGAAAAGAACTTGTATTACGTTTTGTTTACGGAAACGTATAGAAAGTTGCAGAAAGCATTCGGTGAACATTCCTATATCGGAAAGAAATGTTTAGAAGTGGTATAAACAGTTCAAAGAAGGCAGAGAACGCGTTGAAGACGAAGAGCCCTCTGATCGACCACCAACCTCAACCAACAAAGCTCACTTCCCAAAAATTAAAGATTTGGTGCTTGCAAACCGTCGATTCACAATTAGAGACCTTGCTGCTGATGTTGGAATTACAAAATTCCATTTTAAAAGATGTTTTGGGCTTCAAACGCGTCAAATCTTGATTGGTACCGAAAACAATGAATGCGCCAGTTCACACTGCTTTGATTCTTCGTGAAAATGAAACGCATATCGTTCCACAATCATCGTATTCACACCTTGCGATTTTTGGCTGTTCCCAAACTCAAAAGACCCCCCGGGGCAACGTTTTGAGTCGATTGAAGATATTCAACGTGAATCGCCGCGCGCTTTTGAAGGCCATCCTTGTCTTTTTTAGCATGCATTGAGATTTGAAAAAAAGTCGGCATAAGTGCATGGTGTCCGAAGGGTATTAATTTGAAGGCGATGAAATAAATTTGGAAGAATATATAAAGGAGTTTTTGAAAAAATTAAAAATTGGTCTGACTTTTGGGGCACAGTAGTACAATTGCTTTTTTCAACAAACCATTCTCTTTTGTCAAAGTCTGTTGCTATTATTCTCGTATTCAAATCACGTAATATTTGCCAGCTTATATTACTACTACAACTACTCGCATAATTTGTGGCATCATTATTATAAAATTAGACAACTAATTAAAAGATTTTGATTGAAATCAAACTATTTCCTACCATCGTCTTTGCAGCATGGTAAACACCTCTTCAGTCCTTAATTGAACAGCTTCTTTCTTCTATGTTATCACACTTTCGCGTCTTATGTCACGGGCAACACTAATTAGGTTTTATTATGGCGTCATATATATTTAAAGAGGATCATTAATACCCAATTTTTACATTCCCTATACGCCGTCTAGACACCTGCTATACTTCCTTAAACCAGTTAATGAACTAACTTCGACATCATTTTGAACGCATCACAAAAGAGTTAACGATCCATCTCTAATTGTCATTACACTGTAGCTTCTGTCGAAAACGCCTATTAGACATCAAGTAGTTGGTGTAATTACTACTGATATCAACTGTAACGATCGAAGGAAAATTAATTCAGAAGATGTGTTGAAAAGAAACATCGGTTCGGTAGAAGAATAAATTTACATTGTAATACTTGCATTCGGCTTCTATTTGTTATTGAGTAGATGTCTGGTCGGACAATGCGAGGCTGATTAATATACAAGTCTGCAAAACGCACCATTTATAATATATATGTTATGGACTAAAAATCAATGTTAATTCTCTGTTTTAGCAAATCGATCCGTGTATCAAATGAGCAGTTAATACGGTTGCGCCATGAATTATTAATTCAATTTGCATTATTTACATCTTGCAATTTTTAGCGTTGCATTTGTAATTTATTTAATCATTAGCGAATAAGAATAATTTGCTGTAATTTTCTATAGTTATTTAATTTGAATATAATAGTTATTTAATCTTAAATAGTTTAGTAAATTAGGGAAAATATTTATGAATTAGAAGACTGACACTTAGTTGTAATAATTATTTAATCTTAAATCATTAGTAAATTAACGAAAATATTTATGAATAAAATTGATTCAGTGATTATTTGAAATCAATAGTTTCTATATGGTATCCACTTTAGTTTGCAGTTTATTTTTTATTAAGAAATAAATCTAAATTCATGTTTAATTTAAATCGGGTGGCCAAATCAAAGGATCTTGCGGGCCACTTTGGAACAGCATCGTAACTCCGAGGGCCGCATATAAAATTATATGTCTTCATATTAGACCCACTATAGACATTTTTATATTCGTATTACAACCTGTTATATTAGATGTTCCTAAGATGAGCTCGCATCATGAGTTCGCAGAATATAATTTAATTATTCTGTGAACTTATAAATAAAACAGACAATATCTGTCATATATTATTTTAAAATCAAAGTAAGCAAGAATATCATTTTAAAATCAAAAAACTTTGACCATTATAAAATAAATATATTTTGCAAAAGTGTGATAAATCTCACGGACCGGAAAAATGTTCAATGCTGCCCCCCCTGATTTAAATAATCAGAAAATATTATGCGAAAAATTGTAGTGTCATTACTGCAAGCCCCACCTGATGGTGGGCCTCCTATTTTTGTATTTTTTTTTTCTCATTATATATAAATATTTTTATTTTAAGATTCTCAATTCTTTTTTTAACTTTCTCTTTATTTTATTTATATTACCTTTATATTTTATTTTAATTAAATATATATTTATATGCATAAAATGTGCGATATATTATTTCAATGGGCATTGACCAAAAGCAACGTTTCTCCAACATCAAGAGGGCCCTGTTGCCCGAGTAGCTCGCGCTTTGGCCCTCGGTACCACAGGGTTCGAGTCCCGGCGGTACCATGGATGTTTGTAGTGGTTCGGAATCCACTTTAAACTGTAGGTCCGATATGTTCAGCCCTCGTGTGCACAAGATGACCGTAGAGCGACAAACCAAACCAAACCAACATCAAGATAAAAGTGTGTAACTGCTACGCAGTCAAAATACTTGTTTAAACCACAAAGAACTTTAAAAAAAAAGTGTTTTGCACAAATAATTACAACATTCGTGGCACTTGAAACAGAATTTGAAAACATGCTGTAAGGTCCAAATAAAATTTTAACTTTTTCTGACTAGGTGATTTTATTTAAAAAATATACGCGTGATATGCAGTAAATTATAAATTATTTTAATTCTATTCATTATAAACTTTAATTATTTATAAATTTAATGTTGTTGAAATCAAAGTACAAAACAGAAATAAACTCAAAAAATGGAAAAGGACATTATTTCTTTAATTTAGAAGCTTATTGTAATTTAGACAACTATCAATGAAGCTTATTAAAGAATTATAGTAATTATAAAACATTAACGAAGTTTAGGAAATTTTGGCTTTTATTGACAAGTAAATAAAAGCTTTTCGTATTTATAGCCAAATGATTATGTTGTTTCTTATCTCACTTGGTAGATAGCCACATCTAGGCGAAGTCCAAGAACCATGTAGTCTCATGGAAAGAGCTTTTGTTATGGACCACCCTTAGGTAGAAGTCTGACTTGGCTCCGTGACGCAGACATTTTAAGATGTAGGGTTGTCAGCCCTAAGCTCAACAGCCATATTAGAATAGGACCTGCGGCTTAAAGTGCATTCCAAACCCCTACAAACATACATGGCACATCCGAGACTCGAACCCGCAACCTATGACACCTAGCGCTAGACGCTAGTCCTCCAAATAATTATAAAGTTGACAATAAAATCTCAAATACACAATTTAAATCTAATAATACATAATTTCTAAAATTATATGTATAATTAAAATTATTTTACATATTCTTTTTCTGATATTAGAAAAAAAACACGCATTTATTTTTATATTATTGTTTGATTGTAAGCATATCATTTAGGTGCAAAGTGGTTAATATAAGGAATAAGTTAATATAAGGAACATTGAAAATAAGTTGATTTGCTGAGGAAGGAACATTGGGAATTAAGTGCCAAAGAAACTTGCCCAGTAAGAGGTAAGTAAAAAAGACTATTGGACAGTTTGGAAAAAAATTATTTTAAAAAGAAAAATAAGAAGTAACAGTAAGAAAAATTATTTTTACTTTAAATTGTTTCTTTTTTTCGTGTATTATTTCATAGATTTTTATTTATATGAGTGAATGATCAAAGGTAGAAACGTTGTTTAAATTAGATTAGGTTTGTCAGTAATATTGCTTTGTAGGATAAATAGTTTGCCTTCCTCAGTAGCTGCTTTGGATAGCTTATTGCAGAGATCTTTTAGCCCGTAGTGTGTAGTGAAAATGCTAATTTTTTAAACGTTTTTTTTTCTTTCTAATGCAGTTGGCAAACATTTAGACAGCTTGGTCTTGGATGTCTTAAGGCAAGAGCTGCACAGACGTTACTCACTTTGCATTACCCAGGGGGCGAGCGTAAGCCACGGACGCTGAAGATTAGCCGGGACCTACAGTTTAAAGTGGATTCCAAACCACTACAAACATCCATGGCACCGCCGAGACTCGAACCCGAAACCTGTGGTACCGAGCGACAGAGAGCTAGCCACTCGGCCATTCAGGCCTCTTTTTTTTTTTTTTTTTTTTTTTTAAACGTAGAGCAATAGATAAATTACAGAGAAGCTGAAGAAGATTTTCAGTCTATTATTTCAGAATAATGTGAATCCATTATCCCAGAATAATGTGAATCCATTATTTCAGAATAATGCGAATCCTTTATCCCAGAATAATGTGAATCCATTATCCCAGAATAATGTGAATCCATTATTTCAGAATAATGTGAATCCATTATTTCAGAATGAGGGAATATATTTCCCAGAATAATGTGAATCCATTTTTGAATAATGTGTAATTTCAGAATAATGTACAATTAGTATCAGTAGAAACAATTTGAGTTGTAAATTGTTGACCTTTTTCAATTCCTACTATTAGTTCACACTCTTCCTATTTATATTTATATATCTTGTTCAAATATTCAATCGTTCATAAAATACTTTTTATTCATCCACATGTTCAAATACATTTTTTTAAACTTGTAGTGAATGACACGTGATGTTAATACAGTTTTTTCAATTATTAATTCGTTCATTAAATTTAATTAATTACTTTTAATTTTATATGGGAAAAAATTTCTCTTATATAAGATATTTAGCAGGATATAAATTTAGGAATAAATACCGTCGGTGACGAAGCGTGCAGATCGCTGGAAAAAATTTCTTTTTGAGATTATTCTTTCATTCTGGGTTCTAGTCAGAGTCAAGCAGGGAACAAAATGGAAAATGAAACATGTGAATAAATTAGTGAGAGATTGGAAGTGTGTATGTGACAGAGAGAAAGTGTGTGTGAGAGAGAGAGAGAATTTTTTTCTAATTTAAAAAAATGAATGACAATTATTTAAAAAGGACTTTCTGCAATATAGTGAAAAAAAGTAGGAATTGACTTTAAAATTTTTTTATATTACTTGTTTAAGTGCGATTACAATTAATTGACAAGTTAGTAGATACAGGTTTAGTGAAAAAGACGTTATTACGATTTGGAGGATTGTTAGCGGGAATAATTTTACATTTGGATAATTTCAAACATTCCCATTAAAAAACAGTGTATCCATGTTCGTCATGATTAATCTACACATAATTCGGTTTTTGCGCGATGGATACGTTCCCGAAGAATGCATTTAAAACAAGTAATATAAAAAAATTTTAAGTCAATTCCTACTTTTTATTCACTATATTGCAGAAAGTTCTTTTATAAATAATTTTCATTCATTTTTTGAAGTTTATCTGGCGCCATCTATTGATAGATATGTGCAACTTAAATCTAAAAAAAAAACTAAAATTAATTAATTAAATTTAATTACTGAATTAATATTTGAAAAATCTGTATTAGCATCAAGTGTCATCTACTACAAGTTAAAAAAAATGTATTTGAACTGAGTGGATGAATAAAAAAGTGTTTAATGCACGATTGGAAATTTGAACAAGATATATATAGGGAGAGTGTGAGCTAATAGAAGGAATTGAATAATTCAATGAACCATGAGTTTTCATTTTAGGATCTTAAACATTTTATTTCACGAAGATTGCACGTGGATAATAAAAATAAATCATCATTTGAAAAAGAAAAAAAAAACATGTCATTAATATATGAACAAAACATTTGGTTGTATTAGGAAGGACTCGATCTTTGTTTTTAATACATTCTGGCCAAATAGCTTTCCAACATGTATGCAAAATTGATGGTTGTAATTCAGCTACCATTAAATTCAATTTGATTGATACAATTCATAATTGAAAATTCATATTGAAACAAATTGAAACTAATATCACACATCAATGACTGCTAATGTTTCATCTTTCAGTTTGTCCAAAACAGATTAAAATGTTCGCTTTACGTAGTATGTTTTAAATTCGCAATTATACCTTGATATTGTATCCAGAATGTAGTATTAGTTGACAGAAAACGAAATTGAACTTTTTGATATTCTAGACACGGTTGATCAGATGTATTGTCTATAATCAAAAAAAAAAAAAAAAAATTTTAATTCGAGCCCATTGACCAAAATGCTTTGATACGGATGTCGCGCCTTGTCCAGCTGCACTGGAATTTAAAATATGAATTTTAATATCCAAAGAGATCACTTTTGTTATTGGTGAATTACGTGACATTATGTAAGGGCTATCGAAAGATATTTCAATTATACTACTATGCCCAAAACGTAAAACCGATTATATTTTTTTTCAAAAACTCTTTATTTATTCTTCCAAATTTATTTCATCGCCTTCAAAGTAATCCCATCCGGACACAATACACTTATGCCAACTTTTTTTCCAATCCTCAACGCATGCTAAAAAGTGATTGGCAGAGATGGCCTTCAAAACGCTCGGCAATTCACGTTGAATCTCTTCAATCGACTCTAACGGTGTCCCCGGAGTCGTCTTTTGAGTTTAGGGAATAGCCGGAAGTCGCACGGTGTGAATACAGTGGTTGTGGAACAATATGGGTTTCATTTTTGGCAAAAAAAGTCACGAAGAATCAATGTAGTGTGAGCTACCGCATTCAATGTTTTCAGTACCAATTAAAATTTGACGCGTTTGAGGCCCAAAATGGAATTGACCGATCCTTTTGTAATTCCAACATCATCAGCAAAGTCTCTAATTGTAAATCGACGGTTTGCAAGCACCAAATCTTTAATTTTTTTGGACGTGAGCTTCGTCGGTTGAGGTGGATGGTCTTCCAGAGCGCTCTTCATCTTCAACGCGTTCTCTGCCTTCTTTCAACTGTTTATACCACTTCTAAACATTTCTTTCCGATATAGGAATGCTCACCGAATGCCTTCTGTAACATTCTATACGTTTCCGCAAACAAAATGTAACGCAAGTTCTTCTCAATTAATTCAGACATTTCTAAAATTGGCGGAATCAGTTTTAGTGTCTCACAAAGCCAAGTATAACTCAAACACTAATGAAACACGTCAAATTTCACACAGATGTCAAGGACTACCTGTAAAAGAAAAAAAAAAAAATTGAAATTCCATAAGTCCCGGAATTTTAAATTGAAAATTGGTCTTACTTTTTGGACACAGTAGTAATTAATGAAATAAAGATTTATAAACAACAATAAGGTGCTTTTCACTTTGAATACCAAACTTAAAAAGTAGATTGAGCAAAAAAAAAATATATATTGAGGTTATTAAATTAGAGGAGTTTATATATAGGGGAGGTATAAAATTAGGGCAACGAGAGTTATAAAATTAGGGGTAGTTATAAAATTAGGGAATTTGAGGATATATAATTCGGGGAATTCCCCCAAATGGAAATCGCATTACATTTATTGTCTCAAATGTCGCAATAATAAAAAATAAAACTAAAGCAAAATTTTCTTCTTAGAATTTGTGTTGATTGTGTTAAATCAAGTTATATCGTACAAAAAAAAAAAAAGAAATTAAATTTTTTCTAGTTCATGTTAAATCAAAATCGTGTAAGACACAGTTCATGTAAAAAATTGAATTGAGTGTATGTTAGTTTTTCGATTTTTCCAGTATATTGCATGATTTGTAATTGTGGTGTCTTCACATTTCATGCAATTGTGTGCATTGACAATTATTCAATGACGAAAAAATTTGCAGGAGTAATATTCCTGTGTTATTCTGACCTACGATTAAATTTCTCGATTTTCACTGTTAGATATAAGCGTTTGGTGACGTTTTCATCAAATTTTCTCATTGCTTTCGTATCATATTAGTACCACTTGGTTCTATTCTCATGTTAGTACCATATCATGTTAGCTATTGGGATTTTATTTTTTAAATTAGTGAGTTAAGTAATTTTATCTATTTTAAAATTGAGGGCCATAAGCTGGTCTTCGATGTTCTTTTTCAATTCCTTCTATTAGCTAACATTCTCCCTATATTATCTTGTTAAAATTTTCACAATAAAGTACTTTTTATTCAAATACATTTTTTTTTAACTTGTAGTGGATGACACTGGATGTTAGTACAGTTTTTTCAAATATTAATTCAGTAATTAAATTTAATTAATTAATTTTAGTTTTTTAGATTTAAGTTGCATATATCTACCAATAGATGGCACCAGATAAACTTAAAAAAATGAATTAAAATTATTTATAAAGGACTTTCTGCAATATAGTGAAAATAAATTATAGTTGAAAAACACTAAAAACACGCTTTTAGTTTGAAAAAATTAACTCTAAAATGTCATTTTTTAAAAGCGTGTCGTTATTTTTTCACTAAAATTATTTAAAATGTTATTTTTTTTTCTCGTCAGTCATTTCAGTTTAAAAATTATTTTTTTACATTCGCTGTTTTTCAACTATAGATTTTTTACTTTTTAAAAACACAGTCACTTTTTTTAAACTATAATATTTAAATGAGGTCCCGGTACGGAGGACTGGAACTATAGTTCTTACAATAATTCAATTGTGAGTAAAACAAAGGCTAAATGCGAATATGCCGAGCCAGCCAGGATTCGACCGTAGTCAGGTGCGTTATCCGTTGTGCCACTGTCCCACGTTGGTTTGAATATATAGTACGTAGTCCACGTAGGTTTGAATGGTACTTTCATTCTACATGGGTTAAATTGCTCTTCATAAGTTAAAATAAAATCACTAATCCTGGCGATCCTAATCATGATGAGATAATAAACTTATCAAAATATTTTATTGTCGTAGGTCTTTGATAAATCTACAACGTTTAAATTAAATCTGATCTCTTAAAGTAGGGCAAAATAGATCCCAAACAGTTAGTTACAAACAAACAAACATACAGGTGAAACTAATAAAAGCGTATTAAAAGTAGGAATTGACTTTATAATTTTTTTTTTTATATTACTTGTTTTTGTGGTCTGGGAAGTCCTTTTATGACTGCTTTAATTGGTCGTTGATATTTTAATTTCATTTTTATTTATTTATTAATATTTTTTTCTGAAAGAAGGGTAACGAAGAAATCAAAATCTTATTGTTTGAGGAAGATGATAATTTTTATGATTGTTGTTTTTGTTAATATAAAATATTTCAAGTAATTCTCCAGAAAGAGTTATTTTGATTTGATTATAAAATTTATCATTAATAATCTTGGGTTTCACAATAAATTTCGCTTATCATGATAGGTAAAATTCGTTGAAAAGTAATTGGGATTTAATCTATCCACTACATTCAAATCATCCATTTAAATGAGATCTATCTGCTCCCAAATCGCCCATCATTATTTTGCATTCATTCTTTATTTAGATATTGATTTGCTAAGCCATAATGATTTTGAATAATATTTATTTTCATACAAATTCGACTTGGTTTTTCCGAAATGAGTATATCAGACATGCTCTTTCCATCCCAAGTTTTAAGCAATTTGTGTATAAAATTAAAAAAAAAAAAAAATGTATAATTCCATTCTAAATATTAATAATTCTGTTTTGAATGATCTAGGCAACTATGTTTACGACATTTCTGATTTTAAAAACGCAAAAGACCTCGCGCTGTTCTGAATATTATTCATTAACGTTCCGATATCCTCCTTTCCCAATTACCATGCAGTTTCTCCACTGAGTCACCATTTCCCCTCCAATCGTTTTTGTTTGTTTTTATTGTTTTTTTTTTTTTTATCTTCTTGAAATTGTAATAATAATATAAAAAATTATATATGCATAATTTTTTTTATTAATTAATAATAAATTCGAATAATTAATTTTTAAATAAATTAATAATATACTTATATTACTTTTTTTTTCTATCAAATCAATGGGCTTAGAGCTTAAGAAACTTCCCTCATTCACAAAGCAGGAGATAAAGGTTGCTAAGCAACCAAGGTTCTCCGTCAATCTGTCAAATCGTCGTCGAATTTAGCAATTTTCAAACTCTTTAACTTTATGCCACTCCGTAACAAGAAAAAAATTCAATGCATGCGTAATTTAAGGTAACAAACACTATGAAAATTCGCATTCTTTGTTTTCATAACTTAGTTGAACTTTAAAATAGTTTTTGCTTTTTAAAACGCATTAATAAAATCATATAAATAATGTCTTTTTTATTACGAATTAAACTGAATTCAAATTATTTAAAAGAATGATTAATTGCATTGATTCAGCTTTTTAATTTCGTTTTTAAAAACAAATACTTCTCATTCTCTTAACATTGTATAGTTTCTTAAGGAATAAATATTCTTGCATTTTTTTTACCTACAAATAACACCAGAAGAAAACTTCATAATTTATTGATTTCTCTCTCTCAACGATGTACTTATCTTTGATGCGTTTTGTCTGGTTATGAAATTTATTTTGAATAATAGCGGAATTAACTATCTAAGAACCCTATTTTCTTGAAAATATTTTGGATATTTGGAAAAGAATACAATCGGACATATAAGATTAAGCATTGCAAAAAAAAAAAAAAAAAAAAAAAAAACGATATATTTCTAAATGTGTTTTTGAGAAATTATTTTTAATTTTTTAGAACATTTAATTATATGAAAATGTAATTAGTAAGGAAATTCAAATTTTAAATTTAATTCACTAAACAAAATAGGATTAAAATCTTTTTAAATGTTGACAACTGGAAAATAATGCAATGATAATAAAGTAAATTGTCCTTCATTGGCGCATTATGGGGCTCCCGGTGGGCCAAAGAAGTCTGACTACTGGCAGATTTCTAGACAGGAGATGTTTCCTTTTTGCGGGGCAGGGTTGTCAGATCTACGCCCAAAGCTTTTGTAGTTATAGTAGACCGGGTCCTACAGTTTAAAATAGATTTTGACCCACTACAGCTACCCAGGGCGACGACGGGACTCGAGCCCGTGGCCTGACCTTCAGGACCTCAAGGTAGATTATTAGTAGTTAGAATTTATATTCAGTATAGTTAATTAAATTATTTTACGTAGTTTATTTCAAATATAAAATTAGAGCATGAATTTCTTTTTAGTAATAGAGAAAATTAATTATAATATCTAGGTTTTTTTTTTTCTAATGCAGCTGGCAAATAAGCCATGATCTTTTTAATACCATAAGGGTTGCACTGACGTTACTCATTTTGCACTACCCACGGGGCGCGTGTAACTTGAAGATAAGCCACGGACGCAGAGTAACAATGCCCCCCGCAACGCTCTACGATTCTATTAGGGCCGGGACCTACAGTTTAAAGTGGATCCCGAACCACTACAAACACGGCAACGCCGGGATTTGAACCCGATACCTATTGTACCGAGTGCCAGAGCGCTAGCCACTCGGCCATCAGGCCGTATAATATCTAGGTCAAACATATCTTTTATAGATTCTAGAATGAATTTTCAAAACTATTATAAATTATAACGTTCCATTCATTAACATTCGTACTTGAATCATGCAAACCAAATATTTAAATAACGCCAAATATGGTAAAAAAAAAAAAAAAAAAATCTAATATGATCAACTGTGTTTTGATTTTAACCAGCTGCCTCACTAACGTCATCAATTCGATCATACAATACTAATTCCATTTGTCAATAAAAATATTTTGTTTACAATTTGTTTTTAACATTTTTGTACCTATCGTATTTTGATTAAAAACAAGCCACTTAAGACCATTACAATCACCACCTGTGTGATTTTTTTTTGATTAAATTTCATAAGTTTTAATTTATCTGTTTATTTTCGGTATTGTAATAGTTTTTACATCTAAACTATCAATCTTTATTTTTTTCTTCAGTGACAATAATGCCAACGGTAACTACGTGCCCATAACTTATTCAATCTGTGACCAATCAATGCTAAAATTAAAAATATGAAGAAGCTTTATACACGCATGCACACGCAGCAAGTAATAATGCATCTTATCGCGCTCTTAAAAAAGAAATAAATTAATTACGTAATCTTTGATGCCATTTAAATATCAAATCGACTACTGTCTGGCAAATTTTAATAAATATCTCCCCTCTCTCATTAATTATCTCTGTATGTTGGGCCATGGCCGTCTACCTACTGGCAGATTCGAAACAGGAGATGTTTTTTTAAAAGGATAGGGTTGTCAGCCCAACGCTCAACAATCATATTAGACAGGAACCAACGGTTTAAAGTGGACCCGAACAACTACAAACAATTATATTAATTGAAAAAAAATTATCAATTATCAATTGTAAAAAATTATCAATTATCAATTGACAAAAAATTAACAATGAGATACAGAAAAAGACGTTAAAATTACCAATATTCCATCTCATCACATTCCGGAAAGAAAAGAAAATCTAAATCATTTACGCCCTTTTACGGCATTTATATTAAACCTACCGCAAAGTTATATATACGAACTTCAATAACTTCCTTACACTTTTTTTTCTTTTGCATTCGAATTAATTACAAGAAATTAATAGAGAAATGCAGAGAAAAGATATTGAAAGCACGAATATTCAACTTCTCTACATATAATAACTTGTGCCCTTTTACGGGATTTATATTAAACCTTCCACAAATTTACAAATAGCATCTTCTTTACGGGTTTTTCCTTTTACATTCGAATTAATTGCATGAAATTAATAGAGAGATGCAGAGAAAGTACCAATATTCAACTCTTCACGCTCTTTAAAAAAAGAAGAAAGCAAATCCAAATTAGTTACGTAACCTTTTTGTGCCATTTGAATATCAAACCGACCACAAATTAGCAAATAAGTGCTTTAATAAGTGCCTCCCATTCGTTTTCTTGGCATTCGAATGGGTACCTACCAATTACGGCCTCTCGTATTTCAAGCGAGCAGGCCTTGCTCTTTCCGGGGACAAACGACTGTTAAATGCGAATAACTCGGCCTTTTAACATATCAATTAGGCGCCTTTTCCGGAGGGCCCGGGGCCCTGTTGCCCGATTCCGCTTGAGTAATGTTCCAAAATTTGTTTATTAATTGGAGCAGTGGCTGGGGAACAAAAGACGAATAATAGAAAACGAATTAAATACAACGTTACATCCATAATTACTCCGGGAGACGTCATAATGGGATTTAACTTTCTCAGAATCACGTTGGAGGTTTTGTTTTGTTCCATTTAATCCTTCCTTCCAGTTCCGGAACGAATTACGGATCGTTATTTTTGGTGCATGCGGTGTGTTACAATTGTTGGAAGATGATTTTCGCTGTATTTGGAATGACATTGTGTAATTGTCCTTTGTTAAAATTTAATTTTGTAGGTAATTTTTTTTTACTTGATACAAAAAAAAAAGTTGTCAGCTGATTTTTTTATCGGTATATCAAACCAGTATGGCCAGCTAGAACTGATGATTTCGAGTTTTTTAGATGAAAAATTAGTCTTCTTCCTCCAATAAGATTTAAAACGAACTATTTAACAGTTAAATTAAAAGATTTATTGAAAAAAAAAAATTGTTTGTTAAAATTTTAACCTACAGTTTTGCGTTACGAACACGCCTCACAATAAACTGGTTATTTTTTACTTCTACTTTCTGTGATAAATTTTTCAAATCATTTTTGTTGCCTTGTATACAGGAAACTTCCCTTACCATGATAATGTTGTACAATGATTATTTGCTGCTTTTTTAGATAATTTTATAATTATTATTATTTATTATTATTAGTTTCACTTTTGAATTGTTCTTACAGTTGCCTGTTCCAAATTTTATGAAGTTATTTTTTTCTACCAAACTACAACTACACGTAGATTAAAGTTGTGTTTATTGATTGCGTAGTTGATTAAACATTTTATAGCTTGCTTGAAAATAGTTTTTTTTTTTTTTGTTATTCTCTTTTTTGTGCATTAATAAAAAGTCTTATATACTTTATTTTCTTATAAATTCATTTTTTTTTTTAATTAAAAGTGCTTATACGGGCAAATATTCACGTTCACATCGTTTGGCCACGCAATCGCTGTAAGAAAAAAAATTACTTTTCATTTAGTTATAAACGAACGAAGATTTTTTTTTTTTTTTTTATATCTGCTGATTTTTTTGATTACGTGCAGATAAAATTGAATACAGAAGAAAAACTTCCTTTTTTTGCGTTATAAATTAAACCTTGATCTTACTTATAATTTATATGATCATACATTCTATAGTATCTCAGATTTTATCATTCTTCAATTTTAACGGTTTTTGTAATATGATTTTTTATGAATAACAAATAATGTTGTTGTTGTGACTAATCCTCAATGTCCAGCATCGTTGGATGAACATCCCATGAGTATGTGTTCCCCCTTTCCCTCCAACTTATGTATGAAGGGAAAGGGGGCAACTTCTATTGTAATGGAGATCCCATAAACAGAAATCTGACTTTTCTCCGAGTCGCTGAAGAAGGAGGGCAATGCCTTCCGGGAGGTCTTTTAGGAGGCATTTGCATATCGTATGGGAGAAAACCCGGAAAAATCTCCCACCATGTAATCTGACTAACGAAGCAAGATGTTGAACATACCATCGAGTTTCCTTGTTTTTGAAACAATGTCTACAACAACGGCGCCATCGAATTGAACCTCAGCCCTAATGCTCACCAGCGGCGCAAGTTATCACTGAGCCACGATCCGGGCTCGTTGGGGATGGTCATGCTGGTCATATCATTGGCTGGTAAAATATCTTTGCATTACAGCAAGTGGTACTCAGTTAGTGTATCTTCTCTAATATTGAATCTGCTACATATCTGTCTTGTTGTGGCAAATAATTTCTATTCAAAATTGCCTAGGATTGGAAGGCAATAACAACGTCTTAATTAAATAAGGTTTCTTTTATATTTTCTTTTCTAAATTAATTTATCCTTTCATAAGTTCTTATAAACAAGTTAAAAAACTCAAGTGTTTACTTCTATCCTTAACTTGCCACAAACTGAATTTACATGTTTTTATTTACTTTTACTTTTTACTTTTTATTTATTACTGCGATTAACAATTGATAATTCATAACAATTAAGAATTGATAACTAGAGATTACTGCACTATTTTTCAAAACTATAAATTCACAAGTTTAAATCTCACCTTGTACAATTTTTAAAGTAGTACAAGACTACTAATTCATCAGAATTTCATATTATTACACGAAGAACTAGTTGACTTTGTATGGAATGCCAATTTTCCATAAAAGATATTCTTTTGCTATTCTTTCACTTTCTATTATACGTAATTTATAGATTATGATCTTATATTGCAAAGCTCAAGCTTTTGTCTGATGACAAATATGTTACAAATTTTTAAATTTTAATGACATACTTTAATTTTTGCAACAGAAAGATTATTAATTTTATTTACAAATGTAAGTAAGTAAAAACATTTGTAATTAAAATTAATAAATTGATAATCATTTGTAAAACATAAAACATTTGTAATTAAAATTAATAAATTGATAATCATTTGTAAAACATAAAACATTTGTAATTAATTAATAAATTGATAATTACTTGTAAAACATAAAACATTTTCAATTAAAATTAATAAATTCATAGACATTTGTAAAACATTTGTAAAAAATTAATAAAAGTATATCATAAAACATTTGTAATTAAAATTGATAAATTCATAGACATCTGTAAAACATTTGTTAATAAAATTAATAAATTCATATACATTTGTAAAACATAAACATTTTATAAAACGTTTGTAATTTAAATTAATATAGGCATTTAAAAACATTCATTTCAAGAATATTATAATTTTTCAGCGAACGCTAATGTCTTTTATGTAACACCACTGTTCCATGGAACCTATATTGTAAAATACTGACATATTCTGTGTGCTTTTACATTTTAAACGTTGCCATGCCAACATTAGCTTACTTACACTTCCCTTTTTATATCAATGACAACAACCAACGTTTCAACTGTAACAACATACTTTGTGTACACGTTGTACAATATAAAATCCCATATGAGTAGGTTTGAGTCAAAGCAAACGAAACAACTTTGTAGGTCAAAACACCTTATTCAGGTTTGACCGGAGAACGAGGGCCTAGATAAGTATATAACAGCAGGAAGCATCTCCGGAACGTGTCCTTTTATTTATTGAGTGAGCACCAGTGTCTGAGATTGGTTATCGAGATACCTGGAGCAAGGTAGTCCCTATCTCACCGGGCATGAATCATTTGAAGTTCTTTAAGATAGACCAGTCACTTCGATTGCAATTCGTACAGATACGAAACCTCTCCTTTTGTTGACAACTTGTGCCTGCTGTCAGTAATATGGATGGCTTTCTTTTGTTGTGTTTTTAAAATGGTGGCTTTCAAACTGTGAAGCGTGAATGGTTTTGGTAAAATGGTGGAGCCATAATTTCTGCAAATAAATATTAAATTGACGTATGGAATAAGATCATATTTTCGATAAAATAATGAATCTTTCATGTTATGGACAATTTTGCAATTTGTCGAATAAGCTTTGTTTTTAAATTCGGAGCCATTCGTAATGTCTAGAATGATTTTTCTGAAAAGTGGGCTTGAAACACCTTTGAGATTAACGAGCTAAATTTCTGGTAACTAAGTTAGCTCAATTAATTCTAATTTGAGCTGGAACCTGGGGATGATGTTGATACACCAAAGTTTAGATGGTTCTTTTTCTTAAAGTGGTCAACAATAGTTTAATACAAAAATAAAGTATTAATTATTTAACAGCAACCATATTTACTTTTCAACATGATGCATACTTGTATTTAAAATCATTTATTTGTACATACTAACAATTAATTGATTAAATTTTTTAAAGAACATTCTTTTTGGAAGTTTTCCGTATATTTCAGGAAGAAATTTTCAATTTTCAATGAAAGAACATTTGAAATGATTGTTTTCTTAACAATATATTGTTGAAAAATGGCGGGCCAATGTCCAATTTTCTAGCGCTCTGGCCTTTGGTACCACAGGCTTCAGGTTCGAATCCTGGCATTGGCATGGATGTTTGTGAGTGGTTAAACTGTAGGTCCCTGTCTAATTATCCTAAAGTGTGCACAAAAGGACCGTAGAGCGACAAACCAAATCTCGAAAAAAATGATAATTCTATTTTGACAGTTACAATTCCATTCTATTCTACAGTTAACATCAACGTTCAGAACAAAATACTTATGAAAGTGCCCTTATATATGTATATATTATATGCTTTATATTTTAAAAGATGAATATTCGAGAATTTGTGAGTGTGAAGAAAAAAAAATCATATACTTCGTAGTAAGTTAAATTGAAAAGTGTACATCATATTAATTTGCAAATAAAATGTTTTTGAGACCAAATATTATGAAGATTTTAATTTCCTACCAAAAATTTCTTTTATTTATATTACTCATAGAAAGTAGATTAAATAAATATCAAAGATTACATTAAAACTGCTGAAAAGGTTGAGGTAAAACGTTATTTCCTCTTGTTAATGAGGACACGAAGTTAAGAAGTTTGAACCCAATTACCTTTGTGGATATAAAGCATAACTGTCCTGCTTCAATGAATATATTTAAGAAGTTTTATTGATTAATTATTCTCACGAGAAAAGGACGCAATCTGTTATTCGATCTTAATCTTCATATCTTTAAGTAGTTAATATGGATGTTATACAAACATATATTTGTTTATGAACACCGATATAGTTATAAAGCATTGATTTTTATTATAAAAATTACAGATTTTATTCAATTAAAACGTATAACACAAGGGTAAAAGTATAACACGATACAAATTGATTAGTTCCATGTTAATTTAAAATATTTTTATTTACACTGTTAATGGTTAAAATAAAAAAATTAAATATTTCCCTTTGACATATTTCACAAACAGTCAACTCTTTCTGTATTGACAGAAGGAGATCGCGATAGGTTGTGTCGAATGTCTTATGTCAGTGAGAGGCTAATGAATGGACCACGGAAAGGTCTTCTGCCGTCCCATGATCCTTTATTGAAGCATCACAGTTTGGCGCGTTACAAAGCTAGCATTTCTAAAGTAGAAACAATGGAGTTGGCACGATGCCAAATTAGCAGTTTGTTGTAAAACTAATTAAATTCTTTGATGATATCTGGTTATGAAGCATATATAATACAAAGAGAAATTTTTTTCGTTTTTTTAATTACACGAAATATTAAAAAATATTAAAATATGTTCGAGTTTTTATTTACTTTTTTTTTTTTTCAGTAATTGGAACCGAAATTCATCATCTTTCCATTTTAAAAGTAGATCCTATTTCTCGGATTTAACATTCATATTTAAAAATTTCGTTCATAAATACAAGTTGATTCAAAAGAGAATTACACATTGCATTACTTTTGTATTTCCTCGATTGCTAATAATTTACTTTTTTTTTTATCGTTATAAAAATATTCAATAAATATTTCATTAAATTTATTAAATAGGTATTCATCAATTTGTATGTTGATGATTTTTAGAAAAAAAAAAAAATGCTCGGCTTATTATCAAAAAATTATAAAAGATTTGTATAATATTTTTAAAATAATGTCCTTTATTTCATAAAAAAGTAAATACGATTCTTTCAGGAGGTTACTAACCAGATAAATTTAAAATGATTTTAAGAGAAAAAAATGCTATAGTTATAATACATATATTGTTATAATACAAAATGTAATTTATATGAATTTGGTTTGAACATTATAAAACAAGAACGATGAACATTATAAAAGAAGATAGTCGTTTTGAAAATTATGTGTCGTCTACAAAATACATTCTATGTTAAAAACTACTGTAAATGGTATTGTAAGGGGTAAATATAATTTCAATTTAACTTGTAATGGTTTATAAATTCACAATTGTGTTCTTAGAAAAGAAGTAAAGATTTAGAGCAATGCATAATAATGTTAATAGTCACTATATTAAGTTTAAAATAAAATTTTTAAAATAAACTAAATCCATCAAATAAATCCACTTCGTAAAGTACTTATCATACCTTGTTAACGTGCTTATCAAGTAAAACACGAAGCTAATTTTTTCTAATAAAGTAAAAGAATATGCATTAAGTTCAAATCACGATTGTTTAAATGAAGGTTCAACAAGATTATATATTGCGAATATATTTTAAATGAGTGTGCAGTGCCACAGTTGAAAACAAACTAATATCTGAAACAATAAATTGATGTATATTAAATTTCTTTTGATTATATAACCTTTTTTTAGCTATACATATAAACGAAATATACGATATGCACGTTATTTACGAATATACAGGACACTTTTTTGAAGAATATCATTAGAGAAATGATATACATATCGTTAGATTAAGGTAACTATGCTGTTTTCAACAGCATAGCTTCCTTACATTCAAGTCCAATTGAAATGTTTCAAATGACTGTTGATACAAAATTAGCCCTTATATTTTGAGATCCAATCGACTGATTTTAATTTGTTTATATTATATTAATATGTTGATTTTCCTCATTCAAAAGGGGCATCTTGTTTAAATCATTATTTTAATAATTGAGAAAATTATAAGCGGAACATGTTTAGCGAAAATAGTTTTACTTTTTGTGGAATAATTTGCTATTTTAAATTAAGAAAGATTTCTCAAAGTAAAGAACTTAGTTTCTTTTTAAAGGCATTTTAATTGCTGGAAATAAAAAAAAAAAAAAAAAAACAATTTTGGATCGTCTTAAAAGTTTAATAAAAACTAAATAAATATTTAAAAAAATCAATATTTAATGCTTTTAAATAGTCTTTTTTACTTAGCTTCTTTTCATTTTAAAATGTCTGGAAAGTAACACTTTTTTTTTTTTTAATACGACACTGATTCGTATAACATGGATTTTTAGGAGATTTATGAGGCGTGCTATAAGTTTTGCTTGATTTTGTATGGAATGATTTTTTATTTTGAATTTTTTACTGAATTTACAATATAATGAAATAAAAAAAAATACGATGTACTCGGCAGATGATCAGAACGTAGAAAATGCATTTTAAATTAATGTACAATCGACAATAAACTAACATCTGAAACCATAAATTGATGTATATAATTTTTTTTTCATTTTTATAACGCTTTTTATGATATGCGCGATATGAAAATATACGATATGCTCGATATTTAAGAATACATATGATACTTTTTGAAGAATATTTAAAACATATGATACATGACGATATGACATATAATAGTATATTATGACATATGATACTTTTTAAGAAATGTTATACATATCGTTAGAATAAGGTAGCTTACGATATGTATTACCTTACATTCAAGTTTGAGTGAAATATATGAAATGACTGTAAAAAAAAAAAAAAAAGAATTTTTGCCGCTTATATTTTGAGATACTATCTTCTGAATTGGATTCGTTCAGATTAAATTAATATGTTGATTTTTTCTCTTTCAAAAGAGCATGTTTAATAATTCATTATTTTAATAACTGAGAAAATTATAAGTGGAACATTTTTGCGAAAATTGTTTTCATTTTATGAATTAATTTATTCTGAATTAAGAAATATTGCTCAAAGTAAAAAACTTAGTTTTTTTTTTAAAAGCGTTTTTAATTGCTAAAAATAAAAATACAATTTTTAGTTGTCTTAAAATATTTCATGAGAACTAAGCAATTATTTAAAAAATTAATAATTAATGCTTTTGATCAGTTACTGTTTTAAATAATCGGGTTTTTTTCTTCTTAGCTTAAAAAAGCATTCTTTTCATTTTAAAATATCTGGAAATTAACACTTTTTCATTATATATGACAGTGATTCATCTAGTATGGGTTTTTTTTTTTAGGAATCTTATGAGCCGTGCTATAACTTTTGTTTAATTTTTTTGATGAAGCGATTCTTTTTTTGTCCTGAGTTTTTTACTGAATTTACAATTCAATAATGGAATACAGAAAAAAAGAAATTTAGAATGTTTTCGGCAGACGATCAGAGAACAAAGAAAAAACTGGCAACCTACTGAGATACCCGGTTGAGCGCCATCCGTAATCAAGCCTTCGCGCCGAACCGAGGTTACGGTTGAAGTCGAAACTATTAAAGCGTGTTTTTCGCACGCCATTATCACGACTAAACGTTGTATAATGACCCCTAACTTCCACCCTTATAAGCGTCTAAATTACAGGTAATAACAATAATGGTGGCTTTCGAAAAACGCCAGCCATTTTCCGACGGCCGAGCCTCGGGCGTTGAAAAGAAAACAGAAATTGCTTAAACGCCAATTGGCAACACGCTTGTTAAAAATACATCGAATTATAGAATCCGTTTTCAAAAGAACGGGGCACTAATGATTCATTGATGAGTTAGAAATAAATGTCATGTCTTAAAGGTGCAGGGTTGAAATTATGTATGTCTGTGTGTGGTACAAAACAGAACCACTTGTATTATTATTAAATGGATTGTTTTGATGAATACGTTTCCAAGCCTTGAATGTTATGATATAGTGCGTGGTTTGAATTGAAATGGTGGATTAAGCTCTAATGAATTAACACTCAATGTATCATAGGTGGATTTTCCCGTGTTTCGTATCGGTAATTATGAAGTAGTTCTTCTTGAATTGTGTTTGGTATGCTAAGGTTAAAGATAGAGATGGAATTTGAAGTGTGTTCAAGTGATGAATTACTAGCAGGTGTGCAAATTTCTGATGTAACTAAATACAATCTGAGGCTATTAAAGCTGAGTGTAATAAATGTTAGTTAATCTACATTTGGTTTTTCTTTTACTTATTAAAACAAAGTTTCACGAAGTTTTTTACTTATTCACAAAGTTTCACTTAGGCGTTGCCAAAAATGGCCAGTGATTACAAAGCTCGGCGATTTCTATGCATATCAAAGTTTCGAGAATAAAGCTTCTTAAGAAAGTGCTCCTTACATAAAACCCTGATATTTTAAAACATTTTTATTTTATAGTTCAAAACATTCAAGCAATATAGCGCGTGGTTTGAATTGAAATGGCGGATTAAGCTCTAATGAATTAACACTCAATGTATCATAGGTGGATTTCCTGAGTTTCGTATCGGTAATTATGAAGTAGTTCTTTTTAAATTGTGTTTGGTATGCTAAGGTAGAGATAGAGATGGAATGTGAAGTACACACTTCACATTCCATCTCAGCGTTCAAGTGATGAATTATTAACAGATGTGCAAATTTCTGATGAAACTAAATACGATCTCAGGCTTAAATCTGAGTGCAATAAATGTCTAATCTACATCTACATTTTTTTTATCTATTAAAACAAAGTTTCACAACCTTAACCCAAAACATCCAATGCAAAGCTCGGCGATTTTTAAGTATATCAATGTTTTGAGAATAACGCTCCTTATGAAAGTGCTTCCTACATACTACAACTATGGTGGATTAAGCTTTAATGAATAAAAACTAAGTTTCACTAACTTAGGTTTTGCCAAAAAAGATGTCCAAAGATTTCAAAGCTCGTCGATTTTTATGCACATCATAGTTTCGAGAATAAAGTTCCATAACAAAGTGCTTTTCTGTTTGAAAAACTGTGATATTTTAAAAACCTTTTTTTTAAATTATAGTTTAAAAAATTCAAGCAATATAGTGCGTGTTTCGTATCGGTAGTTATGAAGTAGTTCTTCTTGAATTGTGTATGCTAAGGTTAGGATAGAGATGGAATTTGAAGTGCGTATTCAAGTGATGAATTACTAACAGGTGTGCAAATTTCTGATGAAACTAAATACAATCTGAAGCTATTAATGCTGAGTGCAATAAATGTCAGTTAATCTACTTCTACCTTTTTTAATTACTAAAACAAAGTTTCATAACAAGTTTTTGCTAAAAATGCACAATAATTGCAAAGCTCAGCGATTTTTATGCATATCAATGTTTCGAGAATAAAGCTCCTTAAAAAAGTGATCCTTACGTAGAACTCTGATATTTTTTTATACTATTGGTTTGGTTCGTCGCTCTACGGTCATTTTGTGCACACTTTGGGCTAATTAGACCGGGTTAACGTGGATTCCGAACAACTAACGAACATCCATGACACCTCTAGGATGCCGCCGCCTATGAACCCAAGGCCAGAGCGCTAGCCAATTGGCCTCCAGGCCACTTTTTTATATTATAGTTCAAAAAATTCAAGTAACTTTTAATGCATTTTCTAGGATAGAGATAGGATAACCTGTCTGGACATCGTCGCAGACTGCAGTTTTCGTGAAAGGCGGCTAAAAGTCATAGGCGGCTAAAAGTTCTACTGCTATCGGTATGCAGCAATGTTCCTGCTATTCTAACAAAACTGACCGATTCCACCCTATATCAATGTAATCAGAAAGTGATGGCGTATAGATTCACACAAAATAAACGAAATAGCCCATTTACTTCCATAGCAAAAATAGTTGGAGAACTTGCTGTCTCCACTCCCATATGTGAAGTTTAACTTTAAAGTAAAAATAAACTGCTATTATGAAATGCTAATTGCTGAATTAGTATATTACTTTTTCATCCGCAAAGATTATCGAGCACGAAAGTCAGACGAGTATTAAAAATATTAAGTGACTATATTCATAAGATTTATGTCACGCCACAATTGTCATTTTTTATCTATTATATACAATTCATTAATTTACATGGAATAGAACTAATAATTAAAAAATGGTAGAAAATCGAAATAAGACGTTAACTTTTGAAAAATGTCATTTGTTCGAATAAAAAACAGAATATAATTTCAATTTATTTTAATATATCTTATGCTTTAACATAGCATCAAAGATTGAAAAAATTAAATATCCTATCAAATATTAAATATATTTTAATTATTATTGATACAGGCTTGCGATATAATTTTGTATATTGTTTCGCCCTTGAAATGCAGTTCCAAGTAAATAATCTTTGATTATCAATATAAATGTGACGTATTTGATTGAGCTATTGCTTTTAAAATAATTCTAAATAGAAGATAAGTTTAAAGAATAATTATTTTATGCAATTCTTATATAATTTTAACATATGTATTTTTAATATTTATTATTTTATGAATTAAAGGATAATAGGAAAATAATTTTGCAAAACTCGTCTTCATTTTATTTAATGTAAAATATTTTAATTTAAAAAATAAAATATCAAACCTTAAATATTATTTTAAGAAATTAATAACATTAATATATTTAAAATTTTTTTTTTTTCCTTATATTCAGTGGTCATGGGTAATTAATTTTTGTATCACAAACTTATCTTCTTATATTTGCATGGTTATAAGAATTAAATTTCCTTTAAAACTTTAAGGAAAATTTATTCTAGTTTCTAAATTGAAGATAAGTTTTAAAGAATAATTATTTTTTGTAATTATTATGCAATTTTAACATTTGTATTTTTAATATGTATTATTTTATGAACTAAAAGAAACTTGGAAAGTAATTTTCTAAAATTTGTCTTCATTTTATTTTTATGCTGAATATTTTAATTTAAAAATAAAATTACCAAACATTGAATATTATTTTAAGAAATTATAATATAAAGAAAAAAAAAAAAAATATATTAATGTTAAGTGGTCATGGATAATTAATTTTTATGTCGCAAACTTATCTTCTTAAGTTTGCATGGTTATAAGAATTAAATTCCCTTTAAAACTTTAATGAAAATTTATTCTAGTTTCTAAATAGAAGATAAGTTTTAAGATATAATTATTTAGAAGATTATTAATTTTAAGATTATAATTTTTAAAGGATAGTTATTTTATGCAATTCTAACGTAATTTTAACATATGTATTTTTAATATTTATTATTTGATTAAATCTATTTTAAAAAAACGGATATACATTTATCATTATATTTAAAAAATTAGTACACTTTCTGTCAAAAAATTTGATTTAAAGTACTAGCAAGAAACTGGTGAAATAGTACTACATCACGTTTAATTTTTCAATAAATCGAACTAAATTATTCGATTAAAAAAATCAAAATGTAGAAATCCTTTGACTTTTAAAACGCAAACTTCAAAAATATAATAGATGTTTAAAAATTAAATGCATGATATTTTGTTCAAAGTACAATTAAATATTTTTTCAGTGTCTTAAATTGGCAAAGAAAATATTCCCTGTAAGTTTCAAGGTCAAATTTGTTCTGCGATTCTTTTGTTCTTTTTTATTTTTGTATTGAAACTTCTCCACAAATTCAAGTTCTATCTGTATCACATCAGTGTCCTTCATAATCTTGTTCTTTGCTTAGAAACAATGGCAGCGGAGAGTGAAATTATGTAAAAGTTATGTAAAAATATGAATAAATAAATAAGAATCGATTTGCTACTTTAGATGGACTTATATGAGCATTATCAGAAGGATATCACTATGAAAAATTTAAACAAGGAAGCGATGTTTTTACAATATTAATGGCAGTGCATGTTGTTAATTTTTTTTTTTTTTTTTTTGGGGGGATTATTTATTTATTCTAAAAGAATTTTTGATCTACATTATTCATAATGTTTTCCATAATTTAAATTTTCAAATTTTTAAAAATTTAATTTAGTAATACTTTTACTAAGGAAAATTGTTTATTTTTGCTTATCCTGAATAATACCAAAATTGAAGCAGTTTATTACGTTTATTTACATTCCTCAACTATTTGGATATGCTTTCGAAATTGTTAATTTTATTGAAGTTAAAATAATGATTATTTGAATGTGTATATAATTCGAACAATTTGCTTTTGATTTATTAAATATATAAATGATACAACTAGTAACGAATAAAATTCATTCGATCCTTGATATGGAATCTTTAGAAGATCCAATAGTATCTTATATCCTTGATATACAATGCGGCCCGATGGGCAATTGGCTAGCGCTCTGGCCTTTGGTACCACAGGTCAGTAGCCCTACTCACCATTTCTCCTGAACGCCACAGAGAGCTCTCATAGGCGGAAGTGCATAGGAGAAGCATGGTTACAACATTACAATTATAAACGCAACACCAAGGAAATCAGTAAATTTGAGTCAAAAGGATAAGCTATGCTGTACTTAACAGAATTTTTCATATGTTGAAATATTCAATTTAACAATGTAGTGCGCAGATTGGTTTGTGTTGTCATATCTTGTCATCGCATTTGTGTTTCTCAAATTGTGTGCTATGGCATATTTCATACAGATTAAAACTAAATCACCATAAATGAATGTTAAAAATAAAAGTTTTTTTTTTTTTTTTTTGATAAACACACAAATTTTAATTATTGTACCTTTTATCAAAATTTCTACTAATTATTAACCTTTAATTAGTTAGGAATTACCAATTTTGAATTTAAAATTAAAAATCTAGAAAAGAAAATGAATAAAACCTTAAAATTGAGGACATTGATTAAAAAAAAAAAGTTTGAATTGCGCGATAGAATTTTTTTATTTTTAATGTAGAAAAAAGTGAAAAAGCCTATTACCTTTCGGAATAACAATAACCTTTGCTTTGCGCAATAACATATAAACATGTTACAATCTAATGATTCAGATCTACTACAGCTGGATTTTCATTAAAAAAATCTGCTCCCAAATACTACACCCAAATTGCTTAATTCTCGCCTCACGTTTCGGAATTATGAATTCAATTAAACGTCCCATTGCAGCATGAGGTGGAAGAGGCGAATTATGTTTATTAGAGATGGAAACACTGGCTCAATTACGGTTATTTCCATCAGTTATTTCGACTATTACGACGGGTATTTCTACTATTCATTACCGTCTGATTAGTAAGGAATTCCCGGATTTTGAATTTAAAATTAGAATATTAAAAATAATTGAATAGAAGCTGATGGTATTGAATTAAAAAAAAAGGTTGGATAATACGATAAAATTTTTTCATTTTTAATGTAGGAACAAAAGTAAACTCTGCGAAATATTGCCTTGTGGAATAACAATAACCATTGCTTAGCGCAATAACATATAAACATGCTACAATCTAATTACCCAAGGCCTGGTGGCCCAGTTATAAAATATTGTGATTTTGGCAATTTCATTTGGCTCGAAAGAGAGACTTCGCGAAATCGAATCCCCACAAGAACTATCAAATTCAACACAAGTTTGGGGTTCGAGTCCCAGCGGTGACATGGATGTTAGTAGTCGTTCGGAATCTACTTTAAACCGTAGGTCCCGGTCTAACATGTGCGTTACGAGGGTATTGTTACTCCGCGTCCGAATCTACAAGCACCCCCTGCGTAGTGCTAATAACGTAAATATAAATGTTTTTTAATAACATTTATGCCAACGAATAACGTTGGCATAAATTTTTAAAGACAATTGTCTAAGTGTTTGCCAGCTGCATTAGAACAAAAAAATCTATTGAATCAGATCTGCTTCTACAGCTGGACTTTCTTATAAAAAATCTGCTTCCAAATACTACACCCAAATTGCTTAATTCTCGCCTCACGTTCCCAAATTATGAATTCAATTAAACGTCACATTGCAGCATGAGATGGAAGAGGCGAATTATGTTTCATAGAGATGAAAACACTGGCTCAATTACGGTTATTTCGATCAGTAGCGGCAGACCATGTCCTGTAATAAGTGCTCCTTTTATCTCCTGGAACTAGGAGGACGATGGCCACTCCTTCGAATTTCGCTTTTCGAAGGATTTTTACGAAAATTGATTTGCTATGGAAATTATTACTGCCGGGATTTTTCAGTGGGCAAATTATAGATTTAGAAGTGATTTACTAAAATCCAAAAATGATTGGTTACTTTATGGTGCATTAAGGTGCCTAATTGAACAGGGGATGTTCTTTGAAACGGTATTTTGTAAAAGTAATACGCAATGATTTTAGATGGATCATGTTTTCTTAACTAAAATACGTATGGGTAGGGCGCCTTAATTTTTTTAAACTGACCTTAAAGTGATACACTGTCAAAATCATGAAATTAAAGACATCTTTAAAACTGATTAGTTTTTCTTAAACTAGTTTCTATTTTGAAAGTTTTCTAGCTTTGTATTTATAATACAGAATGCTCCAAAAGCCGATATATATGCATGAGGTTTTTATTGCGCTAAATTTTTTATTAAAAGAAAGAAATTCTTGTTATTACAGGGTCATAGTAAGTGCTAAAAATGTGGGTCATTTTCATATAAATTAGCAGGAAGAACCTTTTTCTTGCACCAATCTTTTAGTGTAACTTTCAGCAGTAGTATAACTTTTTAATGTTATCAGTTCCAATTCCTTTCATATTATAGACATGAATGCATGCACAATGTTGATTATTCCGTATGAACATCCATTATAAGTAGATAATCTTCTCAATAATTTTCTGAAATATTCGAGAAAGTGTCCTTTATAATTTTCTCCGATGTCTTCTTCCAACGATTTCCAAGTTTGGGTTTAGGCCACCATAAAAAGTTCATAGCATATCAATTTTATCAAATTTTTTCACTAAATTTTGAATCGCCATCTTGTTTGGAAAGAAATTCACAACGAGAAATAAACAAACTCAATACATATAGCAATGTTGGACGAAGTTTTGAAATAATGTTTGTTGATGAAACTCCTTTCCTTTAACACGTCGGAAAAGTCGCATACTACTTCTTCCGATATGCACATTAGCAGAATCAATATTATGATGCGGATTGGACATATGACACTATGTGTTGAAAATGAATTGAACTATGTGCTCGTCTGTAAAATAAATGTGTGCTTTTATTTTCTAAAATTCATGGATATATCAATTTTTGGATCATATGGTAATTTTCGGCTTCAAATATTTGTAAAACAGAACTCCTTAGTTTGGTAGATCGCGCGTTAAAAATTCTATCTGTTGCGAAAACTGAATTGGCCTTTGGCACCACAGGCTTCAGGTTCGAAACCTGGCAGTGGCATGAATGTTAGTGAGTGGTTCAGAATCCACGTTAAACTGTAGGTCCGGTCTAATTAGCCTAAAGTGTTCACAAAATGACTGTAGAGCGACAAACCAAACCGAACTAAATCCCAATCTGAATATGATGTCGAATCGAAAACTTTCTTGTCTATATCGGGGATGGATAGAATAAAATCTGACGCCCAGAATATCTGTCCATTGGTATCGTAGAGCTGAAAAGGAAAGTGTGATACCTAGACGCTACCATAAAAGTTCATGGATGCAGTGTGAGAGGCATCCGACGTGTACCAAATGTAATGCTGAATCTGGTAGATTACCTTTTGTTGAAATACGTGACGTTGAAAACAACAAAATTTATAAAACACAAACACCTTTTACAAAACCAAATTCAGAATTTTTGTTACTTCAATAGTATCGTAATTCTGCGGCATCTTATAACCTGCAAGTGTAATTTTCGGCTGGAAAAAAAATCAAAGATTTCGTAGAATCTGCAGCGCCGTATAATTCGCTTGCGATTCGTACCTGTTCTTCTATGACTTATATTATTTTAATCAAGATCTGTTTTTAATACTTATGGCATAAAAACTAATAATATGTATATTTTTAATTTTAAAGAACATTTTTAATGCTACAATTATGTATTTGAACTTCTTTTTTATAGATTTAAGATGATGGAAATCGAAAAAAAATCTACGGATTTAAGAACTATATTGAAAACATAACAGATAATATTTTCTCAAAGATTTCTAATATTTACATTTGTAAGAGAAACTAAAATTTTAACCAGCATCACAGTAAATTATTAATTTGGTGTTTTCTAACACATTTTTAGTTCTTATATATAATTTCCTTCCTGTAAATTTTCATCCTCTACCATAGATAGGTATAGGATGCCAATCACATTTTGTCATCATTTATACGAGATGAGAAGGTAAACGGCTTCTTTTCATCGTCTACCATTGTTATGTTTCTTTCTTTATGTTTTCTTTATGTTTCTTTCTTTATATTGTTACTCTAATACAAATATGCGGTTATACACTGAAGTGACAAAAGTCATGGGATACCTCTTAATATCGTGTCGGCCCTCCTTTCGCCCGGCGAAGTGCAGCAACTCGACGTGGCATGGACTCAACAAATCGTTGGAAGTCTTCTGCAGGAATATTGAGCCATGCTGTCTCGATAGACGTCCATAATTGTGAAAGCGTTGATGGTGCAGGATTTTGGGCACGAACAGACCTCTCGATGATGTCCCATAAATGCTCGATGGGATTCATGTCGGGCGATCTAGGTGGCCAGATCATTCGTTGGAATTGTCCAGAATGTTCTTCAAACCAATCGCGAACAGTTGTGGCCCGGTGACAAGGCGCATTGTCATCCATAAAAATCCCATCGTTGTTTGGGTACATGAAGTCCATGAATGGCTGCAAGTGATCTCCAAGTAGCTGAACATAAGTATTTCCAGTCAATGTTCGGTCCAGCCGCACCAGAGGACCAAGTCCATGCCATGAAAAAACAGCCCACACCATTACGGAGCCACCACCAGCTCGAACAGTGCCTTGCTGACAGTTTGGGTCCATGGCTTCGTGGGGTCTGCGCCACACTCGAACCCTACCATCAGCTCTTACCAACTGAAATTGTGACTCATCGGACCAGGCCACGGTTTTCCATTCATCTAGGGACCAACCGATATGCTCACGTGCCCACGAGAGTCGCTGCAAGCGATGTCGTTCTGTCAGTAAAGGCACTCGAGTCGGTCTTCTGCTGGAATAGACCAAGAAAGCCAAATTTCTCCGCACAGTTCTAACAGACAAGTCCCTTGTACGTCCCACATTGATTTCTGCGGTTATTTGACGCAGTGTTGCTTGTCTGTTAGAATTTACGACTCTTTGCAGACGTCGCCGGTCTCGGTCGTTAAGTGCAGGCGGTCGACCACTGCGCTGTCCATGGTGGGATGTAATGCCTGAAATTTCATACTCTCGGCACACTCTTGACCCAGTGGATCTGGGAATGTTGAATTCCTAACGATTTCCGAAATGGCATGACCCATGCGTCTAGCTCCAACTAACATTCCGCGTTCAAAGTCTGTTAATTCCCGTCGTGCGGTCATCATCACGTCAAAACCTCTTCACATGAATAACTTGAACAGAAATGAAAGCACTGCGCATTTATACCTGTTCTACGCGATGCTACTGCCATCTGAAAATTTGCATATTGCTATCCCATGACTTTTGTCACTTCAGTGTATATTCTATTATATATTTACAAATATGCGTTTATACACATGTGTGTACACATATATGTGAGCAAATATGTGTTTAGATTCTATATTATGATTATATTCCAATATATAAGCTTATATACTACTTTATATAATATATGTTTACGTTGTTGTTTATTTATCTTTCCGTAAATTTTCGTCGGCGTAAAACATTTTAAAAATGCGGTTTTATAATTTGATTTTTATGAAATTTCCAGAAAAATATATACATAAATTATAGGCAAAGGCCTTATAATTCGTAACCTGAAATTTTAAGTTTTTTTTTAGTTTATAATCATCGTATTATAGGCAGGTAACCAAAATGTCAAGTAAACATATTACATGTTTAGCATGATTATACAAATTTGCTTGTAATGTACTGAAAGGAAAAGAACATGTTCAGTCAACATACGAACACGTTTAAGACAATTAAACGTTTTAATTGCTGATTTATTTCAGACATATCTTAAATATGTCTGTTCTTTATGAAGAAAAGACGCTTACAATTTTCAATCATTTAAATAATAATTTTCATCATTGTAATCTTCATTTTATACTAAAAACATACTGAGTGACAGGTAGTAAGTAAAGTTTTTCATTCACTTAAATTGAAACAGCTACATAGAAAAATCCTACAAATCCTCCTCTGATATTCAGCAAGAACATAAATGTACTTTTCCAGGTAAATTTATATTCCTGCATTGCAAAAAGGAATGCCAAGTTGTTTTATTAAAAAAAGGAAACTGATTACATCTGTAGAATCATATAAACGCCCGAAACATGAAGATGATTCCGAAAGATACAGATGCTTAGAATTTTGTGGGAATGTAAATAATTGGTACTTGTCACAAGAGATCCGATCTCGGACTATACCTGCACGTGGTAAGTTTGATACCATCAGGTATGTTAATATTCCAAGAATAGAATCGGTTAGTTACTTGACGGGAATTGCAAATGGATTGAACACCATAAACAATTTTGGGCCAGGCATTCGGGCAGGAGGTATTGGATGTATTGAATATAATGAAAATTTTCAATGTAATGGCCAAGAATAAGTAGTTTTGAAAGTAATCGTGAAAAGGTTTCTTTATGCCCTACCAAAGTGGATTTTCTTTTTTGGTTAACGACTCCTATCAAATTTAAAAGCTTCTATATGCAAAAATATGAAAACAACGTTATATAAAGTTTATAATTTAGTATATAAGTGTAAAAATATATTTGAAAAATATATGAATATAATCAAAAGAACTAAAAAAAATTTAATAAAAGTGATCGTAACGTGTACAACATTAAAAAATTAACCGTTTTAACATTTATTTTACAACGTGAAAATAGGTTAATTTCCCAAATTTTTTTCGGTACCCGAATTTTTTTTTTTGCTACTCCAACTTTACTTTTATAAATTTCTTCCTAACTAATCTATCTGATAAATCATGGACATGAGTTTTATGCCTGACTTCTCCGAGATCAGAAACATGATTATGTTTACTTAAGGACATATAAGCTTGCAGCGCACTTCGTTATGATTGGATTGCATGCATACGGTTTCTTTATATCTTGTGATAATTAGAGAGTTTTTGCATAACGTTTTTGTCGTCCGTTATTTTTTTCTTAATAGCGCGCATGCTCATAGGAATAGCTCAGTAGTGCAGTATTACAGATACGCATGCGCAATAGGTACAATGTCTGCTATGAGCATGCGTGCTAGGAAGAAAAAATATCGGACGACAAAAAAACTTTATGCAAAAACTCTCTATTAACTTGTAACGTAACGCTAGTTATTCCTTCCCGTTTTCCTCTTATGTGTAGAGTAACAGATTTTCTGTAGTCCACCTTGGTTAAATCTAAATCTACTACAAATAAACCGCATCTGTAACGAATAACTCAAAGACACATGAAATATTACAAAAAAAAAAAAAAAAAAAAAAAAAAAAAAAAAAAAAAAAAAAACGTTTTTCATATTTATAGTTTTTCTGAATTCCAAAGAATATATGTACCGTACCATAAGGTTGCGCTAATGAAGAAGAAGAAGAAGAAGAAAAAAAAGCTCTAAATATCTGGGGATCAAAAATTGGCTAGAATTGATATTGTAAATAGAACATACACTAAAAATTGTTTTTATAAATTTTCAATCTATGAAATAAGACACAACAATATTTATTTGGTTTGAAATAAATAAATAAAATCAAAAAATTTGTAATTTTTTGTAACGAAATTAAGGATATCAAAAGTATTTGATTTTTAAATTAGAATACATTTTTATTTAAATAAATCAGTTCAGACTAAAATGAACTAATTATTTAAATATATTTATTACTTCATGATTTTCCTTTTAAAACTTCTATATGCAACAAATATGAAAACAACATGGTATAAAGTTTATAATTTATCATATAAATGTAAAAAATGTTATTCCAAAGATATGATCAAAAGAACTAAAAATTTATTAGAATAGGATTAAGATGCTCTTTCGCAAGCTATCAGCATATATTTAAACATTTTTTTATTTAATTTTATCTGAACATAATAGTTACTTAAGCTTGAAAAGATTTTTAATTTGTTTTCATGGACAGTTTTATCTATAACTATCTCGTAAATAGCGAACTATAAATGTGAAAAACATTGTGCTAAAGAAATTGCCTTTTATTAAATTATGATAAAAAAGGTGCTGAAAATACAATGAAAGTGTTCAAATACCGGATTTTTGAATTAATATCAATAAAATAGTATAAAATTAGTTATTTAATGTATTCAAATCTGATTTCATAAGTTTTTGTTGTAAGAAAGTTCAGAAAATTAACCTCCAAAATAAGAAATGTAAACTTTAATTGACAATTCCTGCAAAAATATACTTGGCAATTTATTATTTTCGTTTTCCTCGAAGTATCGATTTTTCAAACTCAATCTTTAAATTTACAAATTTTATTTTTTACAACATCCCTTAAAAAAAAAAAACTGTTTTTTTTTTTTTTTTCTCCACTAGAGTAACATTTTTTTTTTTTTTTACAATAGGTTCGAAATTTATTATTTCCATTTATTTTTTCGCCTTTCTAAAACTCTCTGGTCCATTGCATTATATTATTTAAATTTCTCACCCGATGGCTAAATGTTGTTGCATGGGTGTGTAAAAAAGCGTGAGCGGTTTTCTGCTCAACAACAACAACAACAAAAAAAAAAAAAAAACGAAATCTTTATAATAATCACAGAACAGAATTGATATTTTGCCCGTTTAAATTACTTAAATAGCTTTTAAGGTGCAAAAGCTGTGCGACATTACAGTGTAGTCCAATACGGAATCACGCCCATCTAATGGCTTGATTTCAGAATAGTTTTTTTTCTTTTATTATCTTCCTTTCGGTAACTAGTAGCCTTTTATAAATGGTTGCCTCGTCATTATAGAAAATCATTTAAATCTGCATTAAAGGCGCATAGGCGGTTGCCTTGAAATTTGATTAAGGTTTTTGCGTAATAGGGTTTTTCCACTCACGTGTCCCAATCGCTTTTTGCAAATTCAGACAGAGTCCGGTAATTGTGCTGATGAATACGGTAAAAGATTGAATAATTGTTTATAAATAGAGATGAATTGCTTTTGAGTGCCTCTCCGCTTTCGTTTTTATATTAATCGAGTTTACGGTGCTTTTTGCTTAGCGGTATCCTTTAAAAAATGGATGTGCATGTATTATACATGAGATACAAAGGTGGTGAAAGCACAAGTAATGAAGCGTCCCATGATGGATGCATGTAGATTAATGAGACCCCACTTGTGTTTGCGTAACTTGCTCATCCTTTTCTAAGGGGTGAGGAGTGAGTGGGAGTTATAAATTTTATTTGCGTTAAGTTGTTCAAATTCAAACTCCATAGAATGGTAAATCGTATAATTTAAATCATATAATTAACACTTAATGATCAAATATTTATGTAAGTGAAACATGATGAAAATGTGGATAAATAAATAACTATTAAAAAAAAAGAGATAGCTTATATCATTAAACATTTGGTAATCAATATTTATTAGCTACCTTTTCGAATTGGCATATATCCTGAACGTTTTGATAATTATATAAGCTAATCTATATTACCTTGAAATTATATGATATAGTATCAAATGAAAGCTATAACGTCATATATATATAAGATAATGTTGTGTGATTAATATTCAATTATCTTTCTTCATTGGCGCAACAGCCCCATGGTGAGCCTTGGCCCACCATGGAACTATTGCGCCAATGGGGCTGTTGTTGTTGTTATATGTGTTTTGATAATGTCAAAAATCTAAAAATGATCGATAATCACAGCAAATACATGAAGCAGTCGTATTAAAGTCGCATAGGTGGTTATCTTTATATTTGATTAAGGTTTTTGCGTATTAGGTTTTTTCCATTACGGTTCACGTGTCCCAATCGCTTTTCCCGATTCAGCCAGAGTCCGGTAATTGTGCTGATGATTACGGTAAAAGATTGAATAATTGTTTATAAAAAGAGATGGCTTTCGAGTGCCTCTCCGCTTTGGTTTCATGTTAATCGAGTTTACGGTACTTTTTGCTTAGCGGTACCCTTTAAAAATGGATGTGCATGTTTTATACATGAGATACAAAGGTGGTGAAAGCACAAGTAATGAAGCGTCCGATGATACATGCATGCGACAATGAATTGCAGATTAATAAGACCCCACTTATGATTGAGTAACTCTAACTCCCCCTTTATTGAGGGGGTGAGTGGGAGTTACAACTTTTTATTTGTTTTAAGTTGATCAAATTCAAACTCCATAGAATGGTATATCGTATAATTTAAATTAACGCTTAATGATCAAATACTTTTATAAGTGAAACACGATGAAACAATATGAAACATGATGAATACCTATTACAAAAAAGATGGATTATATCACTACACATTTATTAATCAATATTGATTAACTACCTTTTGAAGTTGGAATGTGTCCTGTGCATTTTGATAATTATATAAACCAATCTATTTTACCTTAAAATTATAAGATTTAGTATCATATGAAAGTTATAATGTCATATATATATATAAATATATATATGAGATAATGTTGTGTGAATAATATTCAGTTCTTCGTCTTCATTGCCGCAATAACCACATGGTGAGCCTTGGCCTACCATGGGACTGCTGTTGTTGTTGTTAAATGAGTTTTCATAATGTCACAATTCTAAAAATGACCAATAACATCAGCAAATACATGAGGTAGAAGTTAATCAGGATGTTAGTTGAAGTTAATCATGATGCCAGTAGAAATTAATCTAATTAATAAACTAAGTCGGAGTATAAATCTTCTTCCGAGAAAGGGTCCAGGCAATGCATGGCGGCTGCCACTGCAGGGCAATCAAAGACATGATGAGGAGTACGCTCGAAATCAGGGTAGTTGCCACTTTTTGGTATTTTTAACGCCATCAGCAGAAAGTTTCATGTTTTGTGGTGCTTCATCCTTAATGTGAGAGTAGTAGCTGTTTTTCTGTCGACATTTAGTTCTGTAACTTGGTATTTAGTTTTAATATGATAGTAAATGTTATAAAGATATTGTTAATAAAAAAAAGAATAAATTATTATCTACAAAATAAAATTAATCAAATTAAGCATCTGATAGTTCGTTAATTATTAGCATTTCAACATTGGTTTCTTTGGTTAAAAAGATATGTATAGCGCTTTTGTTTTGTGGAAATCCAACAAAAACTGAACTCTTGCGGTAGATGGCATACAATTAAAAAATTGTATAAATCAAAACTCTCTATTAAAATATTTAATATCTTAGATTTAATGTCTAACTCAAGTAACTTAAACCTCAAGTATTCACTTTTTAATTATCTGTATATATTTTTTTCATTTTAGAAATATAAAATTTGGTGCTATTTTCAATCACTGTAAAATTTTTACTTTAGTAAATGAATAACTATTTTATTGATTAAATATTTTACCAACAAACTGTGAGAAAAAAGAAAGCAGATCCGTTATATTTTTTAATAAATTCTTGACGGTAACAATTTTTTGGAATATACGATTAACTTATTACGATTATTTAAAATAAACGTGTGTAAAATAAAAATGAACAAAAACAAAGAATAAACTATGTAAGGTTTAAATAAATATCTTTAATCAGGTTTTCAATATAATACGATGCAAATTTGAACAAAAATATCGACTAGATTAGACATATTTTCTTGATCTGATGATCATTGCTTAATGCTAAGCAACAAAATGCTTTTGGATATGGTCCAGCCATTTACAAGGCTTTAATATTCGTACTCAGAAACACAAATGAGGTACAACGCTCGGATGGATTTACCCACGAGTTTAACGACATCAAGAATTTCTTTTTTCACACCTTTGTGAGTAAGTGTTAATAGACAATAAGCAGACATATTGCAGGTAATGGACTAGAAAGTGTAAATCACTTTAAGACAATGCTTTGAAACGGATCGTATACTCTGGGAAAAAAATAATGAGTTAAATAGCATTACTATAGTTTTTTTTTTTTTTTTTTTTTTTCGACCTTTAAAATTCCAGGAAGCTATTATAATACAACAGTTCTGAAAGAATCGATCCCTTTTTCCGATGTGTTTTGAAAATCTAAAAGAAATAATAATAAACAAGTGATAAAGGATGTGAATAACAATAATCCTCATGATTTCATTGCTTAATCATTCATGACATGTGCTGTGCTTTTTAAAAGATTAAAAAAAAATTATTTTAATAAAAACATTATTATTTTGTTGATTAATGGTTTAAAAAGGCTGTTCAATATGTATTTTGTACTTCTAAACTGTATTGGTCTTTTATTGTCTCAGATGTAAATATTGTTGTAAATTACACTATTGTTTAAAATTAAAATATTTTAAATTTTAGGCCATTTTAGCCATAACTACGGGACATATTTTAATTAAACTCCTATAATACAAAATTGATATAATAAAAAATAAGTACAACGGTTATTAATCACATACGTGATCGTGAATAAGCCTCGTCAACTCCAGAAATCTAAAACAAAGCTTACTATGTCGGGAAAACCCCGGATAGATAAGGTATATAATTCCCCCTCAAAGTTCCACAGTTTCTACGACGTGAATTTAAACTGAAGTTTAGACAGTTTACGAATCTCTGTGGGAGTCTCTCTTCTGGAAGATAGAGAGCGAGTTGCAATTGCACTGCCAAGAACAATATAAGTCATATTCTGTAGAGATCTAGACATTTGGATGGCCAATCCATCCGACAGTTAATCTTACTTTTCCTGACCATATACGTATGTGATCGGTTGCTGTCGACCAATAAAAAAAGATCAATATTAATGTACTCTTGGAAAGGTGAACATAAAGTTCAGATATCTCATCTCTTTTGCTTTACAGAAGTCACGAGATTTCTAACAAAAGCATAGAGATTTGTGCCCCATCTAACATATCAGCCCAGGATGTCTAATCTCAGCTGCAATAGCGATATTTTTCTTTAATATTGCAGAATATGTAGTGTGTCATTGAATCTCTCCAAATAAACGTACGCCGATAATGTGAAAAGCTGTTGCCCTATTGTTAAGTATTGCTATAATGTACACATATCGATCTTCAACGGCCGTCGTGACTCTTAAATGACTTTGCTCAGGCCTTCCATCTATGGATTCAGTATCATCAAATTGTTTCACAAATGTTAAACTTGAACCTAAGCATTTCATCCAAGTTTTCAGCAAATCTGAACTTGAGACTGAGCTATTTCCAATATCATTCAGATTCGCCACTTCATTATTCGCCAAATGTTGCAGTTACTCATTTTACTGTTTGGTCTTGAAATTCACCAAATATTGGGGGGAAACCCACGGCTGCTTATGTGCGAGAGATCAAAGCATGAAAATTGTACTTCTAAATCCCCTTCCACTACATTCACAGCATATACGTATATGTTTACATATTTGCGCTAAGTAAAAGGTTTGGAAACCTTAGTTTTATTTTTTTATCAGTATTCTTAAAAAATAAAGAAAATACGTTATTTATACAAACTATACAAAAATGAATTAAATTTTTAATTTTGAATACCATTACAAATATCATGACGCAAGATTCTATAATGCCTTTTATTTTCATAACGCATTTTCTATTAAATTTTTAATTTTTAATTATTGTTGATAAGTATAAAAAATAATAATGAACCCCAATCTTTTCTTTGAAAATATTATTTATTGTAATAATCTTTGTATTATAATTTATTGCTTCTTCAAGTATGAATTTCTTACTGGAGAAAAAAATTATTTAATTTTATATTTGTTTATTCATTCATTTATTTTTTATCTGTGATAATTCAACAAAAAAAAAACAAAAAAGTATTGTTAGCTCAATATATAGAATCGATTTTAAATTACAAATTAAAAGATTTCAAAAATTCAGAGTTTAATTGTTTAATTCAGAAATTAATATTTTGATATATGCATTGAATTCTTCATTGGCATAGTTAACTATGCATTCAAATGCTACACTACTTTCAAAGCAATGCTATAATTTAAATCGTTTTCATTGATGGAGGATATTACATTTTTTTAGCAGATTTTAATTCTTCTTTTTGTTAGATTAATTTTTATTTAAAAAAAAAAACAAATGGACTCAATGTCATGGATGAAATTAACCCTAAAAATGTGATTTTTATTGATTAAACATCTGTCATTATAGATAAAAAAATTGTTTTTAAGTGCTGTTAATTGGAAATCGAAACTACTTAGAAGATTGAAATTAAATTAGAAAACAAGTTAGTATGTTACCTTTCTACTAAGTTAACTTTCGAGGAACTATTAAGCCTTCTACTGATTGTCAAATAGTTGAAACTGTTCTATCGTTAAACTTGTGCTTGTTGTTGCTGTTCCTTATCCCACATGGTGGACAGCAACATCCAGACCAAGTCCATGAACCCATTACTTTTACTATATATATTTATGTTAAGGCTGTGTTATATAAATGCACATAACATACAATAACAAATTATAGATATTTTCATAGTAAAAAATACAAAATACTCGAAGTAGTAGCATAATTATAATTCTAAAACTTTTTAACAAATGATCTATTTCAATATATTGAAGCATATGTCAGGTATTAAAATGTTTCTTGTGAATTGATGTTGTTGTCAATTCGCCAAGCAAAGAAATTTTGTTTTCACACAGCATGCAATTCTTACTCTTTTTATAAACTTTCGATTTCTGCGAATAAATTCTTTGCTGTAAGTAATATATTATTACTTGCATAAAAGTTTGATATCATGATACATTTGTTGATATGATAAGGTTCAATAGTTACGAAAGTGGAGATAAATGATTATCAAATACCTTGTTTGGTTGTATTTTCTTCTGTAAATTCACAATGTTTATATTGCGATGGAGTTGGATATGTGTCGATTACCAAAAAACATGAAAAAAATAATACCAAATATTTAGTGTTTTCATTTTGAAAGTAATAATAAGCAATCAGATGGAAAGAAAGTCATTTAAAAATTAAAATTAAATATAATTTATTTAGTATAATATAAATTAAATAAAGAATTTGGGGCGTAACATTAATGCCCAAAGTGTAAGACCAATTATTTTTTTCAAAAAATCTTTATTTATTCTTCCAAATTTATTCCATCGCCTTCAAAGTAATCCCCTCCGGACACAAGGGACTTTCGCAAACTTTTTTTCAATCCTCAATGCATGCTAGAAAATCATCGGCAGGGATGGCCTTCAAAGCGCTCGCTGATTTACGTTGAATCTCTTCAATCGATTCAAAACTGTGTTTCCGGAATGGTCTTTTTGAGTGCAGTATGAGTGGCGTATTTAGTGTTTTCGGTACCAATCGAGATTTGACGCGTTTGAGGTCCAAATTGGAATTGACCGATGCTTTTGAAATTCCAACATCATCAGCAAGGTCTCTAATTGTAAATCGACGGTTGGCAAGCACCAAATCTTTAATTTTTGGACGTCAGCTGTGTCGGTTGAGGTTGATGGTGGACCAGAGGGCACTTCGTCTTCAACGCGTTCTCAGCCTTCTTTGAACTGCTTATATCTCTTCTAAACATTTCTTTTTGATATAGGAATGCTCACCGAATGCCTGCTGCAACATTCTGTTCAACATTCGCTCGCAAGCAACATTTGATGCAAGTTCTTTGCTCAATTCATTCAGACATTTCAAAAATCGCCGGAATCAGTTTTAGCGTCTCACAAAAGCCAAGCGTAACTCAAACACTAATGAATATTTTGACGTCAAATTTCACGCAGTTGTCAAGGACAGTGCCAGCAACCTAAAAAAAAAAAAAAAAATTAAATTCCATAAGCCCCGAAATTTTAAATTGAAAATTGGCCTTACATTTTGGACACAGTAGTATAGTACTTGTGAAATCGCGGACTTTATATACTCTCGGTAACCTGTTCGCCAACCCCACAAAAAGGAAGAAATGGAGTGAAAATTATTATTATTATATATAATTATTGTAATATAATATGAAATAAATAAGGAATTAAGTGCATAACATTATATTAGATACGCACATGTTATCGCGGACTGTATATGTACTCTCTGTAACTTGTTCGCCAGCCACATAAAAAAGGAATGAAAATTATTATTATATATAATTAATGTAATATGAATTAAATAAGTCATTAAGTTGCTATCGTTTTATCAGATACACACAGACTTGGGAGCGGGCCGTAAATACTCACTGTAACTTGTTCGCCAGCCACATAAAACAGGAAAAAGAGGAGTGAAAGCTATTAATCATGTATAATAAATGTAGTATAATGCGAAATAATCAAGAAATTTGGTGAATAATATTATATCAGGTACACAGGTTTGGTTTGTCGGTCTGATGTCATTTTTTGCACACTTTGAACTAATTAGATCGGGACCTACAGTTTAAAGTATCCGAACATTTAACAAACAGCCATGCCATCGTCAGGTTGCGAATCTGAAACCTGTGCTATCAGACCAGAAGCTAGTAAATTGGCCAGAAGGTCGCTGTATCATGTGCATCGACTGATGATGATCGTAGGCTGCATATATTCACTCTAACTTGATGGAGGGTGGAATATATACATGAGTCTTTATCATGCATTTATATATATCATGTAAACGAAAAAATAAATAAAGAATTTGATATCAGATATCAAGGTTTTTAATAATTATTCTATTATTTGTTCAATTTTGGTAGTAAATAAGTAAAAAAAATTAATTAGTCAAATTTCTTTTTATTTCTCCGTTGATTAATAATAATTATGATTGAAAATGGTTTTCTTTACAGATATATATAGACTGGAAGAAGTTTGAAACGTCATGATGCAATATATGGCAATGATCCAATCTCCTTTATTAAACGCACATTTAAAATGGAACAGGGTTTTTGGCAATCTTATAAAACAAGTAATAAATTCGGGCAACAAGCTTGTACGTATGTCGAGGTATTGATAGCCGACACAGTTTAAAATCTTTTTGTGAAGGAGAGAAAAAAAGTATTAAATAGATGTTTAGTTTATTTAAAAGTTTTAAGTTTTTAATGAATTAGATAAATAATGTCCCTGTTTTTATGTTTCATTAAAATTTAAAATTTACATTAAAAAAATAAAAATAAATAAAAAAAATTAAAAAAAATAGTAATAAATTTATAATCGGCTTTGCCGATATATAAACTACCCGTAAAAAAAAATCACATAAGACCAATCTTAAAAAATAATTAAAAATCTATAGAATTGCTGACGTTTTTTTTTCTTGAAAAGATCACATTTTTTATTTTGACATAAAATTGTCTTTGCTTTCTCATCAGATGATCTTTTAGAACAATTTTACGTTAATTTTTCTTCTGAATTAATTATTTTACTAAATTCTTTAATAATTATTCCATTATTTTGTTTAAGTTTTATTTTAACTAGATGCTTTGCGTATTTTAATTATTAAATTTCATCAATAAGTGTCAACAGTTTCATTTCATTTTTGTACAAACTGATTCGTATGTGCTTTTTTAAAGAAAAAATATAAATAAATATTATGTATAAAAAAAAAATCGGAGAGATATTTTTAAAAAAATTTGCAGATGTCAGTGAAAATATCCTAAATTGAAAGTGGTCAAGAACATGAAAAACCCTGCTCCCCAAAACAATCCCCGTAATTTTATGGCTAATTATAAATAAATAAAAACCCGCTATATTACTTTTTAAACAAAAATTTCGTATGATGATGCAGGTCACTAAAAAAGATGGGTTACAGCCTCGCGCTTTATCTGTAATGCATATTTTTTAGATCATTTCACATCAAAATCCACTTAAGATAGTATCTTGGAATGAAATATTCAGTTGCAAAATACAATTTCAACAAGTAAGTTATCCGAGTTCCAGTCTAATTAGTGTGTGTATTGTGGTCACTAATTTGAACAGTACACCGACTATTGTGCGGCATTGGGGTTGGATTATCTAATAAAAAGTTAAAATCATCAAATACGGTATAATATACTTACAAGTCTTTGGTTTGGTTTGTCGCTCAACGGTAATTTTGTGCACACTTTAGGCTGGTTAGACCGGGACCTACAGTTTAAAGTGGATTTCATACCACTCACAAATATTCATGTTATCGCAAGGATTTGAACCTGAAGCCTGTGATACTAACGTGTAAGTCTTTGGAGGTTTACTTCCTCCACAAATAGTATGCGGCTTGAAGACCAATTAGCTAGATCTCTGGTCTCTTCTTTGGTACTGTAGGATTCAAGTTCGACAAACAAGATAAACAATTCGCCAAGAAAACAAACCAAACCAAACCAATCCACAAATGGTCCGGTATTAACACAATGCAGTAAATAAAATTGCCAAGAAATCTTTGGAGCTTCGTGACACTATCACATTGCTTCTTTCTAGAAGCAGTGTAACTATTCCTACATTGGAAAAAAGATATTTTTATTTTATAAAACAAATAATGTTATTTTTAACTATGTTATTGTTAATAAAGGGAACAACAGGTTTAAAAATGCAAAAATTAGCCTCCATATTTAATTTATTTTTAACTTGATTGTAAATATTTCAAAATTTGTTGTTGTTTTACATTATGCAATATTTTTGATCTGGTGAACAATATTAAAATGTAAAACATTAAGAGCCAGGATTGCGAAGTATTTCTGTATAGAAAGGCCTAAACAGTTTTTATCTGCATAATTTGATCTAACTTAAAAATCTGGAAAGCTTGAAGCTTTGGAAATAAATAATTCATGAGTCATGTCCACATCATAAAAAATAGCATATTAATACTTTTTTATCAGCATAAGTATGTGAATTTATTTTTCATATTCGATTTCAACAACGATAAATCATTGTTCAATCACTATGTCAATTTATTCGCATATTAAAACTTTCATTGTACGTAGAGCCCAATATGCAACCAAACTTGCATTGCTAAAAATTTTATTTCTTTTAAAATCTTTGTGAATATTCTAAATATTTTTGCATGATAAACCATATTTTTTTTTTACTCACTTTCCTGAATTGGTATAAATATTTATAAAATATTGCAATCTAATTGATGAATCTCGATTCAGAAAGTCAATGAAAATGCAAACAAGTTATCCATTTCTGGTAAATAAATATTCCAATTAATATATTATACATACAGTACAGTTCCTATTTTCCGAACAACACTCAACCGAATATCAGATTTAATCGAATCGAATGCCAATTTATTCGCATATTAAAACTTTCATTGTACATAGAGCCCAACATAAAACCAAACTTGCATTGCTAAAAATTTTTATTTCTTTTAAAATCTTTGTGAATATTCTAAATTATTTTTCACGATAAACCATATTTTTTTTTTTACTCACTTTCCAGAATTGGTATAAATATTTATAAAATATTGCGAATCTAATTGACGAATCTTGATTCAGAAAGTTAATGAGAAAATGCGAACAAGTTATCAATTTCTGGTAAAGACTTGCAAGTAAACAGATATTACAATTAATATATTATACATACAGTACAGTTCCTATTTTACAAACATCGCTGAATCGAGTTTCCGATTTAATCGAATTACTTACGATCTTTGTGGCTTTTTTTTTTTCTTATTTAAATTTTAAATTTTCTATTTTTAATTAAATTTGTTTTTATAAAGTATAAATTAAGATTAAAAAGCCAAATGAAAGAAATGGTAGTCACGAATAACTTTTTCAAACAAGCACTTCCTGTTTTGAAACTCTTCCGGTTGAAGATATCAGGATGAACGCAGATGAACACCAAGTAATTACAGTTGACATGATTGATGACATATGACAGTAATTACAGATGATTTACAGTGATGAAGACTTTGTCCAACAAAAGAAATCGACGCATTTCGAAGGTTTTTAAGTTCGATTGAAAAGATTGAATGCATTAAGTAGACAGAAGAAACTATACCTGCAATTATGGTTAAACATATAATGGCGTAACATAGCAGAAATAATCCACAAATCAACTCACAAATAAAAAAATATATATATGAACAATTTTTTCATATAAATGGGAAATGAAATTATTCATTTGAAAGCCTTATAAGTGTGCATCATATGTGTAAGTACCATAAAAATAAATTGTATGTAAATTTATATTTTATTTCCATATTTAGTGACGATTTATGTAATCCTGTTTATCCGATATTTTTGCTATTCGAGGTGAGCTCAGTCTTTATTAACTCAAATAATTGACACTATATTTTCATCGTATCGTTGTTGCCACAATTATCATTATTTTATTTATTGATTTATTACTGGGGCGAGTTTCTTTGCTCATTATATTTATGATGAAAAAAGAAATTTGATATTAAAAAATTTTAGATATTAAAAGAAATTTGCATATATATATATATATGTAGTTTGTAAATTTAAATTTCATCTTCATATTTAGTGAACGATTTATGTAATCCTGTTTATCCGATAGTTTTGCTATTCGAGGTCAGCTCAGTCTTTATTAACTCAAATAATTGACACTATATTTTCATCGTATCGTTGTTGCCACAATTATCATTATTTTATTTATTGATTTATTACTGGGGCGAGTTTCTTTGCTCATTATATTTATGATGAAAATAGAAATTTGATATTAAAAAATTTTAGATATTAAAAGAAATTTGCATATATATATATAGTTTGTAAATTTAAATTTCATCTTCATATTTAGTGAACGATTTATGTAATCCTGTTTATCCGATAGTTTTGCTATCCGAGGTGAGTTCGGTCTTTATTAACTCGGATAATTGGCACTTTGCTTTATATAGATCTATATCTAATATATATATATATATCATTGAAACAATTGTTGTTTTATCGTATCGTTATTGCCGCAATTATCATTATTTTATTCGGTAATATATTACAGGGGACGAGTTTCTTTGATCATTACATTTGTGATAAATAAATAAATATTTTGTTATTTTTTTAATTATATTTTTTTGCTAGCATTTTAGAAACAAAAATTTGAGCTACTAAAATAACCAAAAGAATACGGGTTTTGTTCATTATTATAAGTTTAACGTCATGCTTCTTTTCCTTTCCTAAAAAAAATGTGGTTTTATTTTAATGTAATTGTTCGTTTACATCTTTTATAAAAAGAATATAAAATTTTCATCAGCAATACTTTTTACTCTTTTTATTTATTATCCAGAATTTTCCAGTGGCCTGATGGCCAATTGGCTAGCTCTTTGGTTTTGGTATCATAGGCTTCAGATTCAAATCCTGGCGGTGGCATGGATGATTTCGAGTGGTTCGGAATCCACATTAAACTGTAGGTCCAGGTCAAATTAGCCTAAAATGTGCACAAAATGACCAAACCAAACAAGAATTTTCTCAATAGCAATTTAATTGCTAATAAGTAAAAAAAATTATATTATATATGTTTTTAAAATAGAATAGAACTTTATACTCTCCTATCCGTATAACAATAATAAACACTAAGTCGACAAGATTTGGATGTTATAAGTAATGTATGTGTCTTTAGTAATTTTAAGAAACTTCGTCTTAATACTACTTATTGTCGATGAGTTTTGTTGTTTTCGATTGCTGGACCTTGGTTATTTGATACTCGAAAAGCAAAGACGCAATTAACAAATTCAACAATACCAGGGTTCAACAAAGAGAGGAGTTGATCATTGAACTCAATGGTGGCATATTTGTCGTGGTACAAAAGGTGGCATATGAGTGATATACCTCCTCTTCTTCGATTCAAGCAGGCAAGCTTATCGCGTGTCAACGGTGACACCATGCTGATTATACCTGGTTCTCGTTTTATCACCGAAGTGAAGCTTATCGCGTTCTTTTTGCGATATAGAAATGAGGCATAGTTCACCATCTCTTGTCGTGTTTCGAACACTATCCACCAGATTACACTATATTAAGTGTTTGCGAATAAAAAAAAAAATCTTCGAAATGCCGAACTTTCCACACAATCATTCTTCGGAACTTTAATTATTAGCATTATTCGCTGAAGAACTTGATTAAATAAAACCAAAGTCGTGATTGGTGAGCAGAGTAGGGAAAGGTACTCTCTAATGCACCGATTCTCGAAGTGGTGATGCCATACCTTTGGAAGTAATAAAACGGAGGAGGGAGCATATAGTAGCCTCTGGTGCATTGGTGGTGTCATAAAAATAAGAGGGTGGTAAAAATATAAAGAAGGAAGTGCAGATAAGAAAGTTTAGAAAAACAACTATTCTACCATTCAAAACGGCCATCAGCAATTCTACCTGTAAAAGCACATTTAGTTTATTCAGAACTATAGGCTGTAATAAGAACATTTTTAATTACATTTTCTTCCTATTTAGTGGAACGTTGCTTTTTAGAGTAGTCACAAATTCGTTAATAAAGAAAGAAACAGATTGCAAATCGCGAGATCATTTAAGAATATTTCCAATAAAAATTGAGCTGGGAATTAATTAGTTCATTGATAGCAGCTCACCAGGTTCATCCTCCTCATTGGCATCATATTTATTCCTCATTTTTATTTTCATTTCGTTCATCATCATCATGAATAACACAACAGTCCAGAGTGGGCCAAAGTTTTCCTTTTAAAGAGATTTCCATGCATCCCTCTGGGTGACAATAGTCCTCCAATTCTTAACCTTCAATACAGCAAAATCTTTTTTCAACCACCTCTATCCATTGCAACATAGGTCGCTCTCTTTCTCTTCGTTCCCTATATCCCCTAAGTACCTGGGGCTTTGCCAAAACGAGCCTTTTTACAGGGTTTAAATCATTCGTTCGAAATACATGAGCAACCCAGTTTAATCTATTGATCTTAATACATTTTATAATATCTGGGTCTTTATAGCATTTATAAATTTCTGCGTTGTACTGTCTCCAACAATCACTTTTCCTAACACCTCAAGAATAGCCCTTAAAATCTACTGTCATATCATCTTTAGTTATCTTAATTTTCTGTATGTAATGCGAATATTACTATAATTGATTTTATTAAAAAAAATTTTGTAATTTCAATTTTCAAGGGGCTTTATTTACATCTTTATTTTCTGTATTTTAAGACGTTGTCAGATATATATATATATATACGTAAGAATATTTTATTATTTGCCAGCACATTTAAGGAATTTAGATTTCTAGGAAAGGAGGAGGCTATGAGTATTTTTGTTTCTAAGAAACAGTTTATAGACAAATAAATTTAGAACCCATTGGCCTAGTGGATACAATAAATTTTAGATATTTCGTTATCTATTATTTTAAACTTCGTTATTCAGTAATCTATTTCAGTACAAAAATTTTAATTTAAATACCAAGACAAGAAAAAAAAAACACGAACATTTTATTACACGATGCAATTTTATCGCGAATATTTTAACGACTCAAACTGTCAATGTCATTAAAATTTTGAGTTAAAAACGAGTTGCCATTAATTAGTGATTTCCGCTAATAGAGATTATACCGCAGCTTGTCTTATTCATAAAACAGCGACTCAATATTTCAAATTAAGTACGACTGAATGCATGCGGAGTATTTAAAACAACTCTCTTGGTGGGACTAGATAACGAAAGTTGTATGAGGGGAACGTGTTAATCTTGAGAATTAGGTTGAGTCGTTTACCTATGTAAATCGGCGACAGTTTTTTCACAAAAGTTATACACCGCCTCTGATCTAGAGGCGCGATAGAGAATTCTACAGCTGTTTAATTTGGTGACACTGAAAAACGGTAATGAATTTCTTGCATCTGACAATCCAGAACGAGTTTTTCTTCTTATGCAACAGTAAGTGCTCAGAATAGACATGGAAGAATTTTAAACAGTATTTCGGGACTATAACTGCAGTGAAATAGCCAATTATTTCAGCAACCCGAACAGTTTTGGCGAAGGAAAAAAGAAATTGCAACTGAATTATTTTCAAAAGACGCTTGCATAAATTTAAGTATTAGCATCTGGAAATTCCTCCTTCTGAAATCCTAAAAATTATAATTTGGTTATGTAAGTGTTTTTAATATTAAATTCGGAATTGGATTGGCCATGATAAATAGTCTTTTCAACAAGCGAGCATGCGAAGAATTATATAACAGGATTTCAAATATTATTACACATTTATATTTTCCATTGCTAATTATTGCTAATCTCTTCCTGAATTCTAGAAATCAACAACGGCAATAGCTGTCATTGATATAATTTTGTCTTCCTGAATTTTAAAAATCAACAAATCTATAACGAGTGATATAGCTGTCATTGGTATAATTTTGTCTAAACTTTAATAAATGTTTCTTTTTTATATTGATTGGCCATGAATTAATTGATTGGCCACCTTTTCAACAAGCGAGCATGAGCAGAATAAATAACATGATTCAAATATTATTACACATTTATTTTTTCCATGCTATTAATCTATAACTGCAGTGAAATAGCCAAATGTTTCTATTTCATCAAACCCAAACAGCCAACTTTGGCCCAGAGGGAAAAAAATTGCAACTGAATTAGTTTCAGAAGACGCTGAATTATTTTAGCATCTGAAACGCTTGCATAAATTTAATTTGAATTAGCATCTGGAAGTTCCTCCTCCTGAAATCATAAAAATTATAATTTGGTTATGTAAGTGTTTTTAATATTAAATTCGGAATTGGATTGGCCAGGATGATAAATAGCCTTTTCAACAAGCGAGCATGATTAAAAAAATTATCACACATTTATTTTTTCTATGCAGAATTAAATAAAAAACGTATAACTATCATTGGTATTCAGTGTCACCAAATTAAACAGCTGTAGAATTCTGTAGCCATTTATTTTTCTTATGCTAATGCCAATTATTTCAGCAAAACAATTTTGTGAAGAAAAAAACTAGAATTATTTTCAAAGACGATATAACTGAATCATTGGTTTCAAAAATTATAATTTGGTTATGTGTCTTTAATATTAAATTCGCGATTGGATTGGCCATAGCAAATGAAGGAGCATGCGCAGAATTAAATAAGATTAAAAAAAAAAATTGTCACACGTTTATTTTTTCTACTTGAAATCAAGGACGTATAACTGTTTTATCAAAAATTAAACAGCTTAGAATTATGGACATCGGGTTTTAAAGATTTGAGACTAAACTGAATGAAGTCAGCCAAAATTTCTAACTGAACAGTTTTGGTGAAGGTTGAAAATTTAAGAATTAGCATCTGGATATTCCTCCTTCCGAAGTCATAAAAAATAATAATTTGCTTAAAATGAATATTAAATTCGGAATTGGATTTTTCAACAAGCGAGCATGCGCAGAATTAAATAATAGGTTTCAACAATTAGCACACATTTATTTTTCTTATGCTAATGTCTTCTTGAATTGTGAAATAGACAAAGACATATAACTGCCATTGGTTTATGTCTCCACTGAAGTCCTGAAAACCTTGAACTTGATCAATTAAAGTTTTATCAAAACACTTTTATGGGGTAGACTTTGATTAAAGTGAAGGTCACAAAAACTAACAGCGAATTTGAATATACAGCACCTTAACAAAATGAAAATATTTAAACTCACAATGGTAGATATCAAAATTTATCCCTAAGATCTTTTTTGTTATTTTGTGTTTAAGAAATTTTGTTTAATTAACAAATTTATAGCTGGTAGATACTAAACTGTTTTGCATTAACTGAAGAATTACCTAAACTCTTTAATAGCTTTACATTTATTACCGATTCTATTATTTCTCTTCAAGAAAAATAATACTGTGCCCAAAAAGTAAGACCAATTTTTTTTTCAAAAACTCTTTATTTGTCCTTTCAAATTTATTTCAGCGCCCTCAATGAATCCCCTCCGGACACAATGAACTTATGCCACCTTTTTTTCCTATCCTCAATGCATGCTAAAAATCATCGGCAGGGATGGCTTCTAAACGCGCGGCGATTCACGTTGAATCTCTTCAATCAACTCAAAACGGTGTTCCCGGAGTGGTCTTTGAGTCTAGGGTAGGGATGGGCAAACATTTTTCGTCGCGGGCCAAAAATTGAAGAAAAACGTTTGACGAGCCAAGATAAATTTTCTAAAATTTTAAAAACAATATACAAGTATTACAATTTAAATATGTTAATGAGATGAATGAAATTGCTATTCCATTTTTAAAAGTTCCTTATATTGAGATTCGAAGTGAGATGTACTGATTCTAAGGAACGAGGCTAAATGCTCACCTGTCAGTCTAGTTCTGAAATAATTCTTTCTAAGGTTCATAGTTGAAAACACTTGTTCATATATATAAGATGAAGCAAACATAGCACTGATTTTCTGAGCGTGAGATATTAAATTTGGGGAACTTACTTTCGATAATGATTTTCAAAACTTATTATCGAAACTTTGGCATATTTAGAAACAACTGCTTGAGATGATAGTTGATTACAACTCAATTAATTCAACCTGCAAATCTGACCTCACAATTTACGTTGAAAGGCATGGTAAAAATATCCAATTCCGTTCGTCTGTGGTTGCTATTTCAGTCGATTTATATTTTGTAGAACAATAATAGAGAAAGTAAAAAGATCATCAGCCCTTTGAAAGAAAAAAAGGAAGAAAAAAAAATATAATATTTAATCAAAGTAGAAAAGGAGATGGATTTATGATATATAAAAATATATTTCTTTTTATTTGCCTCGACCTTCAAATTAAAGTTTTATCCGCGAGCCGGATAGAACTTTCCGGAGGGCCGGAGTTGGCACGCGGGCCGTAGTTTGCCCATCCCCTGGTTTAGGGAATAGCCAGAAGACGGACGGTGTGAATACGGTTGTTGTGGAATGATATAGGTTTCATTTTTGGCAAAACGTCACGAAGAACCAATGCAGTGTGGTCTGACGCATTCAGTGTTTTCCGTACCAATCGACATTTGACGCGTTTGAGGCCCAAAATAGAATTGACCGTCCTTTTTGATATTCCAACATTATCAGCAATGTCTCTAATTTTGAATCGACTGTTTACAAGCACCAAATCTTTAATTTTTTGGACTTGAGCTTCGTCGGTTGAGGTGGATGATCGACCAGAGAGCTCTTCGTTTCAACACGTTCTCTGCCTTCTTTGGAGTGTTTATACCATTTCTAAACATTTCTTTCCGATATATAAATGCCTCCTGCAACATTCTATACATTTCCGCAAACAAAATTGAATGCAACTTGTTTGCTCAATGAATTAAGACATTTCAAAAATCGCCTGAATCAGTTTTAGCGTGCCACAAAGTCAAACGTAACTCTAACTCTAATGAACATTTTGCCATCAAACTTAACAAACTGACGTCCTGACAAACAAACTGACGTAAATAAGCCCCGGAATTTTAAATTGCAAATTGGTCTTACATTTTGGACACAGTAGTAGTTGTTTGTATCGAAATTACGAGATAACAATGTCTATGCAGATTGAAATTAGTAACATGAATGCAGAGAATTTTTTACATTTCTTTACAACGTTATCGACACTTGTATTTTAATGCTTCTTAATTTTTTAATTTTTTTTTTTTTATTTTACTCAATTTTTTTTTTATTCTTAAATTCTATTTTAAATTTGTTCATATTTAATACTTTGACGTTTTAACATTTACTTGCATCAGCAGTCATTCCATGTGAGTTGAATTAAAAATAACGCGATGGAAATTTTCGATTTAGATAACATGGCTGATTGATCATATTATATATGTGTTTTTTTCCCCCTTCTTTTTTTTTTTCCCCAATGCAGCTGGCAAACAGACATGGACGTCTTAGATGCCTTAAGGCAAACGCTGCACAGACGTTACTCACTTTGCATTACCCAGGGGGCGCGTGTAACTTGAAGATAAGCCACGGACGCGGAGTAACGATGCCCCCGCAACGCTCTACGATCATATTAGACTGGGACCTACGGTCTAAAGTGGAATTTCGAACCACTACACACATCCATGGCACCGCCGGGCCTCGAACCCGAAACCTGTGGTACTGTATATATATATATACCGAGCGCTATATAAATATATATATATATATATATATATATTCTTTAAACAATAATTCACTACCATGTTTAGACTTTTTGAAATTGAAATATTACACTTGTTCAAAACAGGTAGTTACGGCGAAATATAATTTTTGTTAGGAATTTACATAAACGATTAAAAAAAAATTTTTTTTGAGAGAAGGAGAATTAAAATATTCAGTATTCCCTCATAAATATTTATCTAAAAACACTTTCCTTTTTTTTTTATGTGAAAAATTGTTTATTGTATTCTACTTAAATCATACAACATGTAACAAAAAAATGCAAAAAAAAAAAAAAAAAAAAACATGATAATACATTAGTGCTTTTATATACTTATGCTAGTAATTAGCTTAGGAATATAAGAATAAAAAAATATTGAGATTTTTACGGAACTGGATTCTTCTCAAGAATTTTTAATTTATTATTTAGAAATACATTCAAAAGTTGAAGTGAATAACAAAAGACCGTTGTTATATTCACTTTGATAATGTAACAAAATCTAAAAACGATCCATAACTATAGCAAATACATGAATTAATTATGATATTATTAGAAGTTAATGTAACTAATAAACTAAATCCCTAACACTTCAGCCCATGTTGGACCATGACCTGTCTGCCTACTGCCAGGATTTCGAAACAGGAGCTATTTTCTTTTTGCGGGGTAGGTTTGTCAGCCGTATGTCCAACGCTCTACAGTCATATTACATATTACGACGACGACGATTTGCCTTGGTTTCACGCTCCTCTGCTTTGTGAATGAGAGAAGTTTCTTATGCTTTAAGCTCATTGATTAGATAGAAAAGGAGTAATATATTGCACACTGAAGAGCCAAAGACATTGCATACCAATAATTTTTGCAATGAAATTCTCCTGGATGACGTGAAGGCATAATTGGAAATTTTAATTTTGTGGTATCCATGTAAGTGAAGCTTTTGCGCGCCAAAAGGTATTAAAACTCGTTATTGACAGGTGGTCATAATGTTTTGGCTCTTGAGTGTATATATATATTAATTTATTTTAAAGAATTGCTTATCAACTTTTCTTCATTAATTTTTTTAATTAATAAAAGAAAATAATGTACATATATTATTTTTATATCAGTATTATAAATTTTAAGTAAATAAAAGTTTAAAAGGGGAAAAAAATAAAAGGTTATAAAGAATAAACAGTAGAAACAAAAACAATAGGAGAGGAAAAATGTCAGTCACGGTATTGGAAATTAAGATATCGAAATTTTAATGAATTATATTCAGAACAGCGCGAGATCTTTGGTATTGTATAATGTCGTAATTGGTCATATTAAACCGGGACCTATTTAAAGTGGGTATTCCGAACCACTACAAACATCCATTGCACCGCCGAAACTAAATTCGAAACCTGAGTCAAAGAGCACCAGACACTCTGACATCAAGTCCCGTAAGTTAATCTAACATTTTAAACACTAATATTTTTTTGCTTACGGTATTTTTTTCTCCCTAGCGCGCATGCTCATAGGAAACATTATTACAGATACGCATGCGCAATTTCCTATGAGCATGCGCGCTAGGAGAAAAAATGCCGTATTATAAAAATACGGTATGCAAAAACTGTCTATTGTCAACATCAATCCAAGTTCAATAATCTCAGCTAATTATAGAATCACAAACAAAAAGTATAATCTAGCCATAGTTTTCTATTAACTAAGATCTCATCTGTAATATCCAGTGAATGTAGAATGTATTTTCTTCTCGTGTCACTTTCATGAATTTCATCAAAATACAATGGAGATTTTAAAATAATTGAAGAAAAACAAGTTCATATTAAAAATTTACATTAACTGTCAGTTTAATAAATTCTAGTTAAATTAACTTCAAAAAATTCAAAATTTAAATTTTCTAAGAGTTCCGCATTCTTCTTTTTGAGTAAAACTACGGGTAACAAAATTAGTAACTGCGTTTGTCAATATAAATAATCTTAAACTGATAAGTTTCATAACATTAAGTATATGTTACATACATTTTAATAACTCATTAATAAATAAGTCAAAAAAATCCTTTTCCTTGCTGAATAATTCATACATTAGTTACATACAATAAAAGCTATTTCAGAATTTAAAAAAATGAAATAAATAAATTTTTTTGGAATTTGATAAATTTATTACAAAATGTTAAGTAGCATGTGACTAAATATTTTATCCTTACTTGAAGGGGGAAAATACTTCAGTGCGGTTATCGACTAACAAATACCATTATACGAACCATAAAAAAAAAAAATGATTTAATCATTTTATACACAAATTCGTATAACAAATTTAATAATTTAAATGTAAAACAGTTTTTCTTATATCATGGAAAAAATGAGAAAATTGTTCACATGTGTCAATCTTTAAATCATCATACCGAAAACTACATTCCGTTTAGTCAATCGATTTAGATCAATATATGTTCTGCAATAGTTAATCCAAGTTTATTCATTGAGTTGTTTTACGAGCTTTAAAATTCATGCAAATTCTATATGCTGAAAAGTATTAAAATAAGTTAAATCTTGTTTAAAAATGAATTTTTTAAGTTATTTTTAAAGAATTTAGATATTCGAATGATTTTTTTAACTGATACCTGAACTGTGTGAGAAGAAATGATTTAAAAAAAAAAAAAATTTAATTATATTTATAGAATATTTTTCTGTGAAAATTAATGAAAGAAAGTTTGATAATTTTTCAAATTTTCTGAGTAGCAGTTTATTTTAACGATACTAAATGCGATGTGTGATATCTGAAAAAATAAAACAATAAAAGTGAGAAAAAAAAACAAAAACATTTAATTTAAGAAGTGTAATCAATTTTCCATATGAATCATTAATTTAATTTTTTTGTCCTTGTAATAAACTCATAGATTGCAAGTTTTTTACTCACTGCAATCTAAGCATGGATGTTTGTAGTAATTGGGATTCCATTTTAAACAGTAGGTCCCAGTCTAATATGACTATAGAGCGTTTTGCATAGGCCTGACAACCCTACCCGTAAAAGAAAACATTTTCTGCCTCGAAATCTGCCAGTCTGCAGACGGTTTTGCCCCTATGAAGTTGATACGCCAATGAAGAAGACTGCAAAGTAAGTATGGATCTTTGTAGTGGGTCGGAATCCATTTGAAATAGTATGTACTATACGTATTTAAATAGTATGTACCAACTCTCTAATATGACTACAGAGAGCTGGCCTGACAACCCTACGCCGCAAAAGAAAAGCATCTCCTGTCTCGAAACTACCAATCTGCAGACGGCTTTGGTCCACCATGGGGCTGTGGCGTCAATGAAGAAGAAGAAGACTGAAATGTAAGCATGGATGTTTGTAGTGGTTTGGAATTCATTTTAAACAGTAGGTTCCGGTCTAATATGACTATACAGTTTTAGGCGTTTAGGTCTGACAATCCTGCCCCGTAAAAGAAAACATCTCCTCTCTCGAAATCTGCTAGTCTGTAGACGGCTTTGGCCCACCATGGGGCTATGGTGCCAATAAAGAAGAAGACTGCAATTTTTTTGACAGGCAATTTTAAAAAGACAATTTAATTTAAAGTTTATTACAGTTTCAAACAGTAAGTTTTGAAAAACTAATTATCCAGAAAAACATTTAAAAGATGTAATTTTTTTCCGAAATTAACGAAACGATCTCTTCAATTTCAAGAAATCATGTTCTTATCTGTAAGTCCTATGGTTAAGAATACTGGATGTAAATAAAGATATTGAAATTTTATTCACTTAATTTTCGAAAAACGTCTCACATTATTAAAGATAATCATTTAAACAATTATTTGAATTGATTTTGCATAACTGGACAAATTAATAATGAGCAATTCTGAAATAATTTTCAGAATGGCATAATTGTAATTGACATACGCTTTTGAAAATGGCATTTATTTCTGTACATCAGCTTTTAGTGCAATATTTGATTGGTGCATTTAGTATTAAGTGACTCTATATTAGCCTTTAGTGCCATTTGAAAATATTCACGAAATTGAATTTCCTTGTTTCCCACAACTTTGCTGGACAAATTTCATGGATCTCTAGAGACACGTTTCAATCAATCAACGCTTCCTTAGATTGATCGTTTTTCCTTCTATTTTAAAGAACGCAAGCAGTTCCACCTGATTTGAATTTGGCTTAATGCTTTCAAGCGTTTCTCAAAATTAATTTCATTTTGACTTCCTACAAAAAAAACTTCAGCATTAAATTTGCTTTTGTTCAAAGCTTAATTTAATCTTACCATACTCTTTTAAAACAGCTAAAACGTAAACAAAAGATATGGGAGGTCGAAATTACTGAAATCGATTTCTATAATTTGATTCTGTATTTATTCATTTCCAATCGTATTACTTATTTCTTTTATATTATATGGTTTTATTCTCATTTATTTTTTATTAAATTTTATACAGCACTTTACAATATTTTCTTATTTTTAGTCATTGCTGAAATGGAAAATTGACTAATTTTTTTTTTTTTTAATTTCTCTTTGTCAATTTGCCAATCGCTTGTGTTTTCTATATTTTAGTTTTTCTCACTAAAAATATTTTTACATTCACTCTTTTACTGGTCCCAATTTTGTATCTTTTTTCCTAACTGGAAATATTCCTTGTCATCGTTATGGAGTACAATCACCAGAGCTACACTCGAGTAAATGTAAAATAAATCGGTTAAGTAAGTATCCCCCCTCATCTTTACCGAACGATGCGATGCTATTCATCTGCACCATTAAATAAACAAGTAACCATATAAAAATCGTTGCTACTACGATTTCAGTATGTAATAGTATATTTAATAGCATCCTATCGTACCATAATTGTCAGTTATTATTTATTAGGGCTTTTCACCTTGAAAACAAAATATCAACTAAAATAGTTAAGCAAATAAAACAAAATATTTTCACCATAGATAGAGGCTTGGTTTGGTTTGTTTGTCTGTCTCTACGGTCATCTTATGCACACTTTAGGCTAAACAGACCCCTACAGTTTAAAGTGGATTCCGAACCACTACAAACACCCATGGCACAGCCGGGATTCGAACCCGAAACCTGTGAGCACCAGAGCGCTAGCCACTCGGCCATTCAGGCCCCATAGATAGAGGCGAAGCTTTATTCACTTTAAGTTCCTACAAATCTTCAGCATTGAATTTACTTTGTTCAAAGCTTAATTTAGTTTACCTTATTTACTACCTTATTAATTTCATCTATCTTTATTATTATAAAAGCAATTTTTTGCCATAGATAGAGAGGTTGAAAAATTAACAAAATCAATTATTTGTTGAATAGTAGTCAAATAATAAAGTAAATCATACTTTTTACTATTTATCGTTGGGTAATGTACATCCGTTTTTAAAGTGATATTTTTTTTACACTCTAATTTGAATGTAATAACCATATGCTAATTGTCGTCTTCTTACCAATTTCTCGAATCTTATAACTTCCTCAAGCACATAATTTTCTTTTTTAAATTTATTTGCCTGATCTTAATAATGTTTTCCCTTGCAAGTTTAGAGCAGAGAATTTCACTAATTGTTTGTTATACTTAAGTTATTATCGCATTGTGATAGAAGTTAAAATTGGTTGGTTGATTGATTATATATATATATATATATAAATAAAATTAGAAAATCCGACCATTTTGCACTACAAAAGCTCCATAAAACCCGAAAGAAATTAAGAAGACCGAAAAGAAATATTTATAGAGCCCCTCAAAAAAAAAAAAGAAATTAATTATAGCATTCTGAGATTAACTTATAATATCCAGAGCGTACACTTACTTCTTTTAATAAAGTAAGTGTACGCTCTGAATATTATAAGTTAATCTGCTCTCTATTATTGTTATTGTAATCTGTTGTCCATGTTATTTCTGCTCTCTAGTTGACTGGATCCAAGTCAAAAACAAATTTAGTGGAGCTTCTGATCACATGAGTAAGTAAACAGAATGACCTTCCATTTAGAGTGGGCAAGGTATAGGTTTTAAGAAAAACGAATTTGCAGTATAGCCTGTTTTATAAGGCAAACATTGAGTCATATGACGGTACGTGTCTATTTGTAATAATGTGACCATTAAGCGAGTGGGCAAGGTATAGGTTTTAAGAAAAACGAATTTGCAGTATAGCCTGTTTTATAAGGCAAACATTGAGTCATATGACGGTACGTGTCTATTTGTAATAATATGACCATTAAGCGAGTAACCATTTAACTGACTATTTATCTTATTGGGTTGATTGATGGTCCGTTAAAAATATGTAACTGTCTGACTGGGATGATTTATTTTCCACTGCAGAGTACTGTTAATTAGCAACGTGGGAGAGTCGAATAGTATTGTAAATGTTGATTCAGTGATATTAAATATCTTGGAAGAGAGATAATTAGGAAAATTTATGGAAATTTTGGTACTTTTTTTAAAACACCATATCTTTGGAAATTACAGATTAAAAAAAAAAAGGAATGAATAGAACATACATTTAGGGCATCATTTTTTTAATAGTATTATTTTCATTATTTCTGTTTAAAAGCATTGTTATTACAGATGGAATTAATTATGAGCAGATGATTAATGGTGATATTGCAATGTATTTTGATAATGATGTTTGAGTTCCAGGGCGTGAGTTTACTGATAGTGAAGTGGAATTCTTTCCTTTCGTAAAATATATTATTGTGGCGAGTTATGAATTAGTTGCATATGTCAAGAAAATCAACTTGAAAGTTATTCGTATAAGTTTTTTTTTAAAAATAATATTCGGATAAATGTCATGACACAGTTTTTGAAAATTTGAATGGAAAACGATTAGAACATCTACGTACCTAAAAGCATTTTTGTAAATCAGACAATATATTTTTTTTTTCGAATTTGTGTAAGTAAAGATTAGCTTGAATTTGGATGCAAAAAGTTTCATTATTATAGATGCAATTATTAAAAATCAGAGATTACGGAGTTTTTATCCAGTAATCAAAGTTAACTTTTAGTATATTATGATAGTCATGGTAAAATGAATGTAAGGTATCTTGGAGACTTTCAAGAGGAATGTTGGCAAAATATCCTTAAAATCAAAAGATATCTATAGAAGATATATTGTTTGAGTAGTAATTTTAAAATTTAAAAGCAGGTTTATTTCTTATTAATAATCTATGTGTATGATTTGTCATGATGGCATTAGAAATGGTAATAAGAAGATTTAAAAATTTCTCCTAGTTTATTCATATATGTATAGAAGTACCACAAGTGATAAAGCGATAATCTTTTGCAATTTTTGTGAAATTTTGCATGAATTGTTACATAAGGAAATTTGATGGAGTGGTTACTTATTTTAAAAAAAATTATTAAAAAGCCATTTTTTAATGCTCACTTTAGAAGTCATTTTAACGAATTTGTAAGTAGAAGAATTATTCAGTTCTTTGCCTAACAAATTCAGGTAATATAGCTTACAGATGAAGGCATAGTTATTAAATGAATTGCCTTTATTAATTGGAAAAATACATTTCTCCTGGAGATTTTCCGCCTTTATTAAGTAAGTGTTATTATAGAAAGTGGTGAATCTGGAAGTGTGGAATTGGTTTAGAATACAAATTTTTTATTTGTTTATAGATGTTGCATATCCATTTGATGAAAACAAGTAATATATAAAAAAATTTTAAAGTCAATTCCTACTTTTTTCACTATATTGCAGAATGTCCTTTATAAATTATTTTCATTCATTTTTTTGAGTTTATCTGGCGCCATCTATTGGTAGATATATGCTACTTAAATCTAAAAAAAACTAAAACTAATTAATTAAATTTAATTACTGAATTAATATTTGAAAAAACAGTATTAATATCAAGTGTCATCCACTATAAGTTAAAAAATGCATTTGAACTTGAGTGGATGAATAAAAAAAAAAAAAAAGTATTTTATTAACGATTGAAAATTTGAACTAGATATATATAGGGAGCGTGTGAGCTAATAGAAGGAATTGAAAAAATCAATGGAAATGGATGAGGAGGCAGATGTTTTCAGGTAGAAATGAAAAGAAATGTGGTTTCAGGTTAATGAAAAGAAATCCAATCTGAATTTTGCTCCTTTAGCAAGAATATCTCGAATATTCAAGTCATCAACAATTATAATGATTCCGATGTCAAGGAAGAAAACATGAAACATTAAGGATGAAACATTTTCTATATTCCTTGACACTCTGGTCAAGGAATGTAGAAAATGTTTCATCTTTGCAGCTACAAGCAATATTGCAAGCTGCTTACATGTAATATTTCTTCTGAAAATGACTGAGTCTTTACGATTAAAATTATTGTTGAAAACTGGTTTCTGGTTATCTTTGAGAACGGTTTTGAAAGGAACATTATAAAAAACAGAATGCTGAAAGTCAAAAGTAAAAAGAAAATTGCCTTGTGGTGGTAACGATGATTCGATGAAGAGTCGACCGTGCTTGGTAAATTTACTTTTTCTTTGTTTTTGTAAAATCGTAAATAATTATTAATTTTTATTTTTTTAAGGAAAAATATAATATTATATTATATAAAAATTAATATTATATATAAAAAAATAATATGCGTTTAGATCTTTAAAAAATGACGAACAAGCGTGAAAGATTTAATTTTTAGTTTTACCTGAAGTAATAAAGCTTCGACCATGATTGTTGTGAGGAGAACAGTAATTGTTTGATGTTGCACAACAACCTCCTTCATTGTTAAGGAGCACGGAGCATTGTCTACAACACAGATCGCATGCAATTGCCAGTCGCTAAAACATTTTTCATAGTCATTGAAAATGGATGAATATGGAATTGATCTTATATTATATTATAAATTTTGATCTTATTCATTATTAGTACATAATAAGATACAAATGAAGCCTACAACAAGAAATATAAAAAAAAAATTTAAGTCAATTCCTACTTTTTCACTCTATTGCAGAAAGTCCTTTATAAATAATTTTCATTCATTTTTTTAAGTTTATCTGGCGCCATCTATTGATATATATATGCAACTTAAATCTAAAAAAAACTAAAATTAATTAATTAAATTTAATTAATGAATTAATATTTGAAAAAACTGTATTAGCATCAAGTGTCATCCACTACAAGTTCAGAAAAATGTATTCTAACTGGAGTAGATGAATAAAAGTATTTTATTAACGATTGAAAATTTGAACAAGATATATATAGGAAGAGTGTGAGCTAATAGAAGGAATTGAAAAAATTTGAAAATAGATTGAAGAAACAGCACAGCAAACGAGAATTATACACAATTAAAGTGAGATTAAAAACTTTATTAGTTTATTTGATCTTAAACAATTTTTTTCTTCGTTTGAGAGGTCACTATGAGGTGCTTCAAGTTTTATAATTGCAAAATGCTATGATGGTTTTGCTATACAATGCGTGTAGCAATATATATATATATATATATACAGCCCCTGCCTCAAAGCTGGTCAAAATAACTTTTTTGCAAAATCTAATTGTTCAAATATATTCTTTTTTTATTCAAGAAACATTTCTTGTTTAATTATTCACTTTTTTTTATTCAAATTTGTCATGTTTGACATTGACGACGTTGCTTAACATTTAAGGGTTTTTTTAAATATGTTTTGAGTTATATTCCGTTAAATAATTTTAATGTTTTTGTAATTTACAAAAATTAATTAAATAAGCAATCAGCTTTTTCTACACAAATGCAGACTAATTATTTGTTAGGCTTTCAGACTAATTAAAAAGTTTGTAATTTTTTGTTCTTTGTATTGTGTAGTCGAGTTTTCAAAACTCTCCAACTATATTCAGAATTTTAAATAATAAAGTAGTAAATTGTAAAATAAATAATGAATATCAATAAATAACTCATAAATACACTCAAATGTCAAGTATACACAGTGTTGGCTACAATTTTGATCTCAGTCATTATCAATTATTGAAATTCAAAATATTAACAAACTCTATATGGGAACAGTTGTCCTACATAAAATGATTCAAGAGTTAAAAAAAATCCTTCTAAAACACAGCTATCCTGATTATAAGTAAAAAAAAAACTATTTATTTATATTAATAATTAGCATTTAAAACTACTTATTGTGTGTTATACTGTTTTATATAAATGTTTTTATCCTTTTATAACTTTTGCAATATGCCCATGTATAACAAAATATTTTAATATTATTTAATTTAACTAACCGTTTTGAAATCATTTACATTTTTATTATATATAATTTAAATTAAAATATCTAAAATTGGTATTTTTGTAACTTTTTCTTTCTATTTACTTTTTATTGGTATTTATCACTTTTGCGTTATGGTAGAATTAATTTTTCTTCAGGGTGCGCAAGAAGATCTACCTCCCCGTGGTGCACCTGGTAATACTTTTTAGTGGCTAAAAGATCTGCAACTTGGCATTTTTGTTAAATTAATGAACTCTGTTGCAGCATGTTTTGTTGTTGTTGTATGTTTACTTTTTCTCATTGTTCTTTTTTTGCTGTAACTGTTCATAATCTGTCATTGGAAATAAAAAAATAACTTTTTCTTCAAGTTTATGAAAGAAGGGATTTACAAATGACGTTTACATTTGAATAATTAATGAAAATTAAATATTTGATGATTACAATCAATTAAATATTTTCCACATGGATTACTTTTTAATTTTTTTTTTTTTTTAACTTTTGTTTAAGCTGGAATTTTGAAGTTAGACACACTTCCTAGTTTATGTAATTTGTGTATGCAATTTGATGTATTTCCTGAGCATTTTAAGGCTTGCTGATTTCTCTATGAATTTGAAATTAAAATAATACTGTTTATAGCTGATTATTTTTTAAATCGGACATTGTATCACTTGAATTTCGGTTTGATTTATGCATGTTATGAATGAATTACGTTTTTTATGGCCGATTAATTTTATCAAAAGCTTTAATCTTGCATTAAATAGCCTGATCGCATATGTGGTTTGTATGTTTTGAATATCAGCAAAAAAGATCTAGATTGAAATAGATTTTTCATAATTTGTCATCAGATTTGTTTTTCAGTTCCTTAGATTTCTCGTGCGAAAATTTCAACTTTCCATGTATATGCGTAGAACTTTGGTGTATAAAATGTTTAAAGAACTTTTTTAATTGCATTATTTTAAATGAGATTTAGTTTTTAAAAATATTTATTATGAAAAGTTATTTAAAAAGAAAAACAACTGCAAAAATATAAATTTTTCATTTTCATTTAATTTAATTTATATTTTTTTATTCATTTTTTTAAAATACAAGTATTTATAATTCGTGCATCTAAAAATTTACAAAAGGAAAAAATTAATGACTTGATATTGCAATCTTGTTATTGGAAACTGGCCACATTAACGAAATTGTACTTAAAGATGTTGTTTAAATAATTAAATAACAAGTTATTTACTTTATAATTTATTATATGTTTTAGTCCAAATTTTAACTCAATTAAAAATTCACTAGAAAATGTAAAATATTTCAGTATTAATTTATTTCTTTTAGAATCTTCTTATTATAATATGTCATTGACAACTTTCTTTTATGAAAGATAACGTAGTCTAATAAAAATCGAATAAAATTTTTAAAAATCTCATTTGAAAAGTTATGAAATAATTTTTGATCAAATATGTCAGTTTTTTTATAAAAGTATTTTTATATCAATATTTTTGTCGACACTGGCACCAAAGTATCTTTAATTACAATTGTGTATATTTGAATTGGCAGCAAAGCAATTTATTCTATTCTGCTATTGTTTATATTCTCATGCCAAGTTACCTGTATAAAATATATATGGTATCACGATATAAAATACTATCTTTATTATAAAAATAGTAGTAATTTGAATATATTTGAACTTATTTCTTTATGCAAAAATGTGTTCATTAACGAATAAGTTATTCATAGTAGCTATGTAAACACGTGAAAAGCTATACTCTGAAAAGATATAAAATGATTTAAACAACATAAAATAATTCTATAACACTCTGAGAAGTTATAAAATAACTTTCCTCTGTTTTGTTATAAAAGTATTTTTATATCAATATTTTTAGTCCACACTAGTTACTAATTATTAAGTAGTTATCTTTAATTACAAGTTATCTTTAATTACAATTGCATAAATTTGAATTGGCAACAAAGCAATTTATTCTGCTACTCTTTATGTTAGTCTTGATTTTCTCATACCAACTTTTCCTCTATAAAATATATATGGTGCCATTAAATGAAATACTATCGTTATTATAAAAAATATTTAGCAATTTGAATATATAACTACGTATTTTTATAATGAAGATAGTATTTGATTTCTTGGTGCTAATAACTTATTTGTTATTCGAAAATGTGTCCATTAACGAATGAGTCATTGACAGTAGCTAAGGTAAACACAAAAATTAATTTGCATACGGTTTGTAGTGACAAATGGCGTATTATTTTCGCAACAATTCTGAAAAAATATTACACAGTGAGAGAGATAGAAAGAACAAAAGATATCTAAATAGTCAATCGTAAATTTTATTGTCAACATTACAAAAGTACAATCAGCTGTACAGAGCTGCACGCGATAGAAAATAATTACATGCAGTTATTCGAGAGAATCGATTAGTTGATGAAATGAAAACGGTCCATTATGTTTGGCAATCGGGCATACTTAACAGTCAGTGAGAAAGTGTTGCCAACAGTTTTTTGTATTGGTGCTCTGTAATCAACGAATAAATGGAGGAAATATTGGGAAATCATTTTGCTTTCAATTGCAGACATCGTTTAACCACACGCTACAATACAAAAGCCTTTTCGGAAGTGGACCGTATACAGTTTTTGATGGGATAATCAATTGCAGTCTTCTCACACACAAAAGTCTTTTTTTTTTCAAATAAATTATGTACAAAATCTGTGTTTATGCCCAATACTTTAATCGTATTTACAGTTAGTTATCTGATTAATAGTTAATCTGTGTTGAAATGAGGTAGTCAATTTTTTAACCATGTAGTCAATGTCAACCGTCATTAGGACACATTTGTTTATTACATAAAAGGCTCATATGAAAAGGTGAACAAATTATGTTTTTTATATAAATGAAATGATTTGAAATAAAATAATTTGCTTTTTTTTTGTATTTAATCAAAATAACTAAAAATTGTTATTCCTCGACAAGTTGCCAGTTATTTCAGTTTAAAAATATATTTATTGGTCTCGATGTCTTTATAGTTAAGTTAAAATTTTTTTTATAAATTGATGGTATTTCTTTATAAATTCATTATAACAACTGAAAATTTTTGTGTTATGTATAAGAATGGTAAAATATATGTGATCTTTAAATAAATTCGTAAATTTCATAATGCGATTATTTATTTATTTATGAATGTGATTCAGTAGTAGGTATAACTTTAATATTCATGAAGTCTAATTTTATTTAAGCTGGCGCACATTTTAAAAAGAATTTAAAAATGACTCATGTTTAGTGAAAATACATCTTTTATTATTTACATTTAATACATATTTTGAATCTTAAACACTATTGGTTCAATTATTTAAACAAATTGTCTTGCTTTGAAGTGTTTGTTGTTTAGGAATGTCATATTTCATTCTTACGTTCAATAAATATTGATCCCATAGCTTTTTCAAATTAAAACTTACATTTTTAATTTTTTTCGCATTTTGCCATTGATTTTTATTTTTAAATCTCAAGAAAAATACTCAACGTTAAACAACCATTCGTTTAGCTTTGCATTATAAAGTCAAAACAGCATAAGTAAAAGCAGTTCATTTCACATATGAAAATCGAACAACCATCTCTGTAGAAAGTCATACTTCGAGCAATAGTTTCCAAACCGCATCATAAAAGAGAATTGTTTTTATTTTTACATTAAACTTGGAATATCTTGACAGTTTTTTCTATCTAGTGAACGTTTTTGGCTCTACATCTCGCCTTGGTGGACATGAGTTAATGATTGGTACATAATTACCTACTTTTATACAGCTCAAAACACTGTCACTTCACATACAAAAAATCTATGACATGTTATGCATTTATGAAAGCCCTCATGGACTTATTGATAATGAATAAGGGATTCTTGAGATGTAAGCTATTTCAACATCAGTGATCTGACGAGAATTTTACATGTAAGCCGCTGCGTAACTCTTTGGCGTCTATCTTTCTTAGGATATGCAGCATTGGTTGTTGATGTAATTTGGCAGTAGACCCTGTAGCTGGCATGTTGTCCATCACGTATTATGTTCTCGTCCATCGTCGAAGGTAGATTCGTCACATTCGTCTTCGTCTTCGCACATGGATTCGTCTGACTCCTTCGATGGCTGGGGAGGCTTTGAGGAAGGATGATTAAAGTCGTTTGATCCTCGCTTTTCCACTGTAGAGTCTGGCCGTCAGACGGTCTGGACTGCTGTTCTGCTTTCCTGCTTCTGCCTCTTGTGCTTGGTGCGTCTGTTTGGAACCATACCTTCACCTGAAACCAAAATTTAGACATTTTAATATTGTAAATAATATTATGTAATACTATAATAATAATCACAAATCGTTGAATAACTGAAACACCAAATTCTTAAAATCAACAAAAATCTTTGTAATAGCGTAATGACCTGCAAAAATCCTAATATTCTTATTGTTCTAATTCTTGTTACCACCTAATAATTGAATGACCAGAGCATCATAATATAGGCTAATCGAATTGACAATGACGAATTGCATCATAATAAGAAAATATCATGCTGTGGATACCTAGAGCTGGGCATACTTATTCAAAGCTACCTAATTGAGTTTGCGTCTTTAAATTCAAGAATGACGAGATGCAACAAGACTAAAAGGATAGTTTCGCTGGACACGAATTTCTTCTTACTTTCACGTAATTAATAACTGGTTTAATAAGGATATATGGTTAAAAACCCAACTATTGGAACATATAACACAGCTATATTTATTTCTTGTAGTAAAATCTTTCCATTGAAATTCCAAGTTTCTTAAGTTTACTATTGGCTTATTCATCAGTAAATGCAATTTAAAAGAAACGAGAACTGATGAAAATAATTTTTAAAAGTGAAAAACGCTTCAACTTACAACCGCTTATGTTTAGATCCAAAAATTAGATAATATACTGATTACACCTCAGTGTCCAGCCAGAGCGGAAAGCAAACATCGTCATGAGAGAAAATGCGCACGCAACTGGTCTGTTCGCTCTACGGACATTTTATGCACACTTTGGCTAATTAGACTAGCCTACAGCTTTAACGCGTGAGTCCGTAACCCTCAACAAAACCCCGTCAGGATACGTAACCTGCAAGCCTATGGTACCAAAAAGCAATCAACAGGAGAGCTACCAATTGTCCATCAGGCAGCGGAGATAAAGGGGTGGTCTCTGTTGAAATGCATTCCGGTGGGTGGAAGTCTGACTTCTGACTCAGGTCAGTCAAAGGTAATGTTCTTACCTCCTAAACAGTGGATCTCCGAGTCGCACACACAAAGCATCCATGGTTTTTTAACCCAGAAACCTGTGGCACCGAACGCCAGAACGCTAGTCACTCGGCCAATCAGATCCTATTAAATAAAGTTTATTACATTAGTGAATGAAACATGCAAACACAATCTCCTTAATCGAATTCCAATCGTTTTTTAAAAAGAAAGAAAAACGTTAGATTCGATTAAAAAATTATGTTTTCATTCACTAATGTAAACAAACTTTGATATCAGGATCTGCAGTGAGCGTGCTATTGCCACATTTCGAAAACCATGGATGGAATCCACACAGGAGGTAAACGATGCTGCTGACTTTCAGTCAGAAATCAGACT